>CM033108.1:9885398-9933416 GCA_019321725.1 Paulownia fortunei
ACAGAGATAACCAGGCTATATTATTATCAAAACTAATGGATTTAATTCTGTAAAGCCAATCCCCTTCACACAAGACATAATCTGAAATTCAATAGTGACAGTTTTGAGCATCTCTTTAATTATTTTGTCATATTTTAATTCATAAGCTATCCAAACCTATATACATAACTCATATATAAACATTTTCATGATGATAAATATAGGATTTACCCAAACCTATATACATAATATTAACTCCTATATAAACACTTTCATGATGATAAATATAGGATTTACCCAAGGTTTCTTGCATATTTCAAGCTCAATAAACTAGAAATCAGCATATACACAAATTCTACCCCATAGTGGTTCTACTATGTGTTTATAACCACAAATCATTCTAACATCATCATGAACAAGATAAGAATCTTAATAAATTACAAAACCCTAAAATAATATAAAAAAATTGATGTCAAAACTATAGATGAACCTCACTTATTCCAGTTTCAGCTTCTACTCATGATTACTACTTCTTTTTGCTTCTTTTACCCTTTTCTCTCACTGAGAATTACGTAGGACCAGCTTAGAGAGCGTCTAACATAAGTTTGGATCTTAAAAATAACTGAAAAATGGTTGAGGATTGTGGGTTAATGGCTAAAAGTGAAGGAAAGCTTGAGGTGGCATTTGAGGTGCTTGCTTAAGCTTGGTAGCAAGCATGTGGTGGCAAGTTGTGGTATAAATCTGAACTTTCACCCATTTTTCAAGCTTAGATCAGATGTATCTTACTATACATTAATTTTATTGCATCCTATTTTAATTACTACAAGATTCTATAGATAATTCATAAGCTAATTTCCTAACCCTTCATTTAATTTCTTACTCGATTGTTAACCGATTCTTGAATAATTATTCATATTAAAAATTATATAATTTTATACATAAATGAATATTGTAATATCATCTTTCAATCATAGTATCTTATGTCCAATGTCCCAAATATGTAATTTACCGATATATACTTTTGAAATACTTGGATGAAATCAAATCAAACCGTATAAGCTTACTAGTAACACCTTTAACACTTTCAAAATTATAACCTATATATCCCATCTATATCCAATATTGATCAACCTCATTTTTTTCTTATTTCAATTTAATGTTGATTATTTATATTATGATGATCGACAACTAAAACCATATGAGATTTTCTAAAAATTTAATGATCAAATGTGATTATAAGGTAAAACAGATTATGACATGCGAGTTTCAATGCAAGCACATATAAATAACATGTAATGCATGAATTATATTGGTCAAGTAAGTAGTGTGAGGCTCATATATTACAAATATTGAGGTTGATTTATGAATCTATAGTTTAACTAATTAATTTGCTTTATTTTTATATTATTAATTTTGTTTTTGTTCTTCTTTGTTTCATATTCTTTAGACAAGCTACTTTGAGAGTTCTTGTTTTTCATTATAGGTGTTGTTGGTGCATGACCCATTCATCTATATGGGATCTTGAGCCAAATGACCTAAAAATTGAAGAACTCTTCGTTTGTTGATAAAGGAAGCAAAATTGGAAAGAATGGCCAACAAGAGCGAGATATGGAGAATAGATCATTGTTAGATAATGCTAAATTAGTCAATGGGACCAATTCAAGTATTAGAAGGCCGATAATATAAGTAAACACTTTTGAGATTAAACCGACGATCATTCAAATGATACAAACTTATGTGCAATATGATGGTTTGTCTAGTGATGACCCCAATGCTTACATTCCAAACTTCTTGGAAATCTGTGACATTTTTAAGCACAACGGAGTGACCGATGATGCTATTAGGCCGAGATTATTTCCATTTTTCTTGAGAGAGAAAGCTAAGATTTTACCCAATTCATTGCCTACATGATCAATTACTACATGGGATGCCATGACATAAGCATTCCTGCCAAGTATTTCCACCTTCTAAAACCATAAAAATGAGGAATGACTTTACTATATTTGTGCAATTTGAGTTGAAGTCCTTATATGAAGGTTGGGAGAGGTTCAAGGATTTGTTGAGGATGTGCCCACACCATGGTTTGCCTACATGGCTTCAAGTGTAAACATTCTACAATAGTTTATCCCTTGCCAATCGAGCTACGATTGATACAGTGGCGAGAGGTACAATCATAAGGAAAACTCTAGGAGAGACAAATGAATTATTAGAGAAAATGGCATCTAATAGTTACCAATAGCAAATGGATAGAAGTTTTGGAAAAAAGGCAGTGAAAGTGCACACCGTTAACACATACTCCATCCTTTCGGCTCAAATCAAAGCATTAAACAAAAAAATTGACAACATGAGTGCTTCGGCGATGAAGGTGCAAACCGTTGCATATGAATTATGTGGAGATGGACACTATAGCACCAAGTGTCAAGTGGGGAACCTATTTTCATCTTCATCTAAGCAAGCCAATTATGTTGGGAATTTTAATAGGCAAGTAAACAATCCCTATTCCAAACACATACAATCCCAAATAAGGAATCACCCAAATTTTGCATGGGGAGGTCAAATTAGCCAAGGTACTTCTCAAGCCAATCAACACATGGTGAGACCTCTACCACCCAATTACCCACCCAAAAGAAGAAATCAAATTTATAAGAGCTTGTGGCCAAGTTCATTACTAATACTAAAGCGAGAATCCAAAATAATGAGGCAACCTTATGGAATTTGGAAACTCAAGTAGGTTAAATTGCAAGCATTGCTTCGGGACGTGCTCAAAGGACATTACCAAGTGACATGAAGAACCCCAAGGCACAAGTAAATACAATCATGTTGAGAAGTAGGAAGGAGGTAAGTACCAAAGTGCAAGAAGTGGAACCTCAACAAGAAAATGAAGACAAGACAATATTAAAGCCTAGCACGTCACACAAACTAGTCATCCTTAATAAGGCATAAGTGTTCCTCCACCTTATCCTATGGCATTGAAAAATAAAATTAGATGTGAAATTTTCTAAATTTCTTGAAGTCTTTAAAAATTTCATATTAATATTCCATTTGCCGATGATTTACTTCAAATGCCTAGTTATGCTAAATTATTGAAAGAAATTTTGTCAAATAAAAGAAAATTAGAGGAACATAAGATGGTGAACTTGACCAAGGAGTGCTCGGTGATTGTGCATAAATAAGCTTCCTCCTAAGCTTAAGGACCCTAGGAGTTTCTCTATCCCTTGCACTATTAGTTCAATCATCTTTTCTACTTCTTTATGTGATTTGGGAACAAGTATCAATCTTATGCCTTTGTCGATTTATGAGAATGTACACATAAAGGTAGACAAGTTTATTTTCCCGATTCATTTCATTGTGTTAGAGATGAAAGAAGATACTAATGTCCCCCTTATTCTAGGTAGACCTTTTCTTATGATAAGTAGAGCTTTCACTGATGTGCAACTAGGTAATTTGATACTTAGAATACGGAATGACCAAGTGATCTTTCATGTTTGAAAAGCTTTCAATTGTTTTGTAGAAATGAACTTGTGCGAAAAATTTGATACCCTTAACCCGTTGGCAAATGATCTTTTACAACAAACCAATTATGAGAAGAAAATGATGCATGCATAGTGAACTTTAAAGAAAATGAAAAAGATAAAATGCATGTTGATATGAATGAAGTTAAAGGATTGAATTATTAGGTAGAAAAGCCTAAGTGTAATCAATTAGATGCTTTTGATCCTTTTATTGTTAAGTATGTACAGAAAAATAAGTTGAAGGATACATTTGAAGAATTATTAGGAAATTCAAAAGGAGGAGAGATGGAGGATGAAATCTTGGTGGCTGCCCATGTACACTTTGATGCTAAATTACCCTTTAAGAAGCATTTTCAAGTGAACTCAAAAATTCTAAGCAAGCCAAGAGCAAGATTATGATCAACCATGCAAGGTAAGGCACACATGGAGAGATTCAAACCCTTGATATGGGGTGACTAACACCGATCCAAGTACCAATTGGGAGAAGGTAACATGCGTAAGATGTCTAAATTTCATCTTACGTTTTCCCAAAGAGAGGTAATAAAGTCGGGCCAATGACTGTAGACCAAGTGCTTCTTAGTAGGCAACCCAAGTTCTTTGTTTTCTTTGCTTTTGAATAATTTCTTAGGTAGTTTTTGAAACATGTCCCATTTCTAGATTTAGGCATGTCAAGCTTTTGTTTTAGCTATTGCATTGCTTCGTTTGCATTTTTTACTTTTATGAATAGCCCATGTGCTTTCATGTCTCATTTTTCTTGTGTAGATAAAAATCTTATTGGTGATATTTGTATCTCCTATGGACTTCAAGGGCATCATCTATTGGAAAGGGTAGTTTTCTATTTCCTCCCTCTTATGTGCTTTATTTCTTTAAATATTGAGAACAATGTTAATTTCAAAGTTGGAGGTGGAATTTGTATTTTGTGTGTTTAAGCTCTATGTGAAAAATTAAGCTAATTTTTTCAACATTTATTGAAGCTCTGTGTGTGAATTACATGTTATGTGTGATGAAAGTCCTAGAGTAAGCATGTTGTTGTTGACAAACTTGAGTAAGTTTAGCCTTTGTGATTGAATGAACAACTTGATTATCGATTGCCTATGATGATACCTAATTGATACTCTATAGAATCTAGAAGAAAGAAAGACTGATAGTCTTACAACATGGCAATTTTTGTGTGTATTTGATTTTGTCATGAATGATGAATATTCATTGAACACGTTATGTCAAAATCCTGGGAATTGTGGGCTACAAGGTGTTGGAGTTTGCTTCCAATGAGTTGTATTGGTCATTTTGTGGTGTTCTAGAACTTGCTTGATTACTCTTTGAGGTGAAATCCTAGATGACTAGCAAACTTGAAAATAATTTAGGCCATCTTTGACTCATTTGTGCCTTTCAAGCTTACCATGATCATATTTTTTTTCACTTGTTACCCCTTTGAGCCTTTCTCAAAGAATGGCATGTGCAACGCATATAAGTAACCACCATTCGACTTCATTTCTTGAAGCTCACTTCACCTACCCTTCCAAGCCCAAAAAACCAATAATTGTCCCTAAGAGAGCTTAAAGTGTGACATTCTGTGCACAATCATATCATGGGGTCATATGGAGACATGTTCAAGGCATGGATGAATGCAATTAGGGGTATGAGGAAGGAAATGTGAAAGAAAACCATCATAACTCATGTTGATGAAAAGAAATAAGTTTGGGGGTTGTGAAAGCAAAAGAACAAGAAAATGAAGCCTTGGGATTCATGAAAAAAGAAGAAGAAAAGAAAAAAAAATTGTGAAGAAAAAATTAAAAGAAAAAAAAAGTTATTGAAAAAGAAAATAAAAGAAGAGCATGAATTCCAAGGGAAAGAATAAGAGAATTGGGGAAGAAATAAAGAAAGGAGGAGAGTGTGATTTTATGTGCAATGCTTTATACTCTCTTATGTTGTTTATCCTTACCCTTTATTTGTAAGCCAATACCTAGGCCTTGTGTTACAAGTTTATTGAAATCCTTTTAATCTAAGTTTGCAAGTGTCAATATTAGTGGAGAAATTATATGAAAAGCAAGCTTATGGAACACTTAGAACTCCTTTGCTTAGATTGTGAGAGTCATTAGTCGTGAAATCCATACCGAAAATGCATCCATGAAACTTGAGCTTGACACTTCACACACACACACACATTTTGAATTCATGACTGGATTGATGAAGTACAAGTTTTGTATTGTCATTAGACTAGTTTTTTGACTAATCTTTAGACTTATGTGCAATAAAGATTGATAAGGCATTTGAATTAGTTGATCAAGCTTAGCAATTTATGATCAAAGTATGAGCCTATGATGTTTGATTTTAAATTTTCCTCAAGGACAACAAAAGGTAAGTTTGGGGTAGTTGATAGGCTTATAAATTAAAATATTTTTTACACCTCCATGAGCACAATTGCACATGTTATTGCCCTACAATTGATATTGTGCCTTATTTTGTAAATTGTGTGTAGGGATTAAAAATGAATAATGGAGTAAAGACAGTTAAAAATGGCCAAAATTGGACAAAGAGGAACTCACGCCAGGACACCCCCTTGTTCGCGCTGCAGTACGAGTAGTTAAAATTGTGTAGTGAGTTCCATTTTCGTAGTGCCACGACACCCCCTCATAGGCCCCGCGGTGCTGGAAGTCTCACACCATGGTCGAGTGCTCTAAATTAGACAATGAGTAGCCTTTTTCGAAGCACCACAACACCCCCATTTGGCGCTGCGGTGCCAGAAGAATAGAGTACTTTGCACCGGGGCGACAGTGGTCCTGATATGAAAAAAATAGCTATGGATTTTTTAAGGACAAGTAGCAATCTCATCCATGCATGGAATCTATCTTGTTATACACCATTAGATATACTATATATGCATAATTACATCACACAAATGAGAGATACACACATGCTTACATATAATTATTGAACAACACATGAATCATTCAACATATAATTCATAACCTATACACACTCTACACCTAAATTCTCACACACCTTTCCTCTCCACCCAAAATACCAATTCTTCCATATTTATCCACACACTACACCAAAGCACACACATACACCCATCATCAAGGAGTCCGGGATTCAAGATGAAGGGAAGAAGGAGCTACTTTAGGCAAGGAGAATGTACTCTGCAAAGGGGTTGTAACTTTTACTTTAGTTTTCTTTTGATTTTGTTTAGTTCAAAAGAATATTGTAAATGCATGATGTTGAGAAACAAGTGTTGTTTGCTTTATTTCCTTATAAACTAAACTCAACTTTGCCAAGTCTTAGAAAGTCATTTCTATGTAGTTGTGAATTGTTAACTTGTATGTGATATGGATGATTGTTGAGTTTGTGATGAGCATGTACTGTGTTCTTAATGCTTCTTGAAATTTGGCCAGTTTCGAGATTAACCTTATTGTTGTAATTAAATTAGGAGGTAGTGTCACAACAAGTGTTCATATAGTGTATGTCATGCCCTAGGTCACTATAGGAATATACGAGTTAGCACACGCAATAGTTATAATTTGAGAGTCGAAAGCTAGAGGAAATCATAAATCATAATGCATTATTGGATAGCTAAACTTGTATAGGAATATATTGGTTGCTTTTTAGTAATAGGTGTGGTACATCTTAGAAAAGAGTATTACATAAAAATTGGAGTTCCCACTATCACACAATTCAATGTCAATCCTATTCACTAACTTGTAAAAATTCACAATGCAATGGAATGACAATTCATTACCTTGGTACTTCTCGACCTAAATCTAAATCCCCTATTTTTCTTGATCATTTTTATTGCTTATTAATTTCTAACTTTTAGTTTTCAATTCAATCAAACAAACTTTCAACAGGTTAAATATAGTTGGATTATCTGTACTTCAATTATTGCTCACATACTCTCAAGGGACATGACATTCATATACTCATACACTTTATTACTTGTTGGCATGTATACTTGTTAAATTTGATTGCATTTAAAGTGCAAGCCACACCAGTTGGCCACTCATTAACCTCTATACATAAAGATGTTACACCCAACGTAAATCCCTTGTGATTATCATGCAATTGAAGAATTTATCAAAGTGTAACATATCATGGACAAGGTTACTATGGAGTTTCAAGTCCAATGACTAATTCCTGCACTATTGTAATGGGAAAATTCCCATTCAACAATAAAATATTTCTAATTAGGAATTTCCAGGTAGGGTAATTGAGTACGTTTGTTTCCAAATAAGCACCCGCATACATGCACTAGTGTCACCACACTAATGCCCAAGGAACAAGGCATCCTCCTTTTGAGCCTGCATCATATGCACAATTCTCAACTTGATCAATGATATCCCATCTCATTGTTCTTTAATTTGGAATGTTTTAAGACCACAACCTTGGAGATATATTCCATGATCGCCATTATATGCACGACCAGGCCTCATAGTTATATATGATCTAAGGACTTTATCTAATTTCTATGATGAATTTAAGATGAAAATTATCATTTTAATGATATTAATATGAATAAGAATAATTCACAAGAGTATAAGAATGGCTAGATCAATTGGCTCACCCGGAACTACTCCAACACTTCCATCAACCAATCCACTGATTGAGTTTAAGGTATAGATTATAAGTCAATAGTCTAAATAACTCAATGGCTATAATTCCATTTCAAGTTCTAATAACTCATGATGATTGGTTAGAAAATCCCTATCTAACATTCATCCTGCCTTAGTCAAGGACTTCTAAGCCATGAACTATGAAATCATTGGAGATTCACTTGTTCCACTAGATAAGTAACACATTCTTTATTAGCAACTCATTAACCTCCATGCACGATAATACAACATCCAATATACCCCCTTTGTTATCATCAGGCAATCAGAATTTATATCAAGACGTAACACAACGAGCACAAGGCTACTTTAGTGCCTCAAGTCCAAGGACTAGTCATGTACTATCACAACGTAGAAGTTTTTACTTCAATATACAACATCTCCAACTAAAATTTTTCAGTGGTCTTGTTCAGTGTTACTTATTCTAATATGCACCCTGATATATGTACTAGCATCACTACCCCAATATCTATGCAGTGAGATATCCTCATTGTGCATGCCTCATGTTGTGAGTTTTGTTAGGCTATTCAATATCCCATCTCAAAAAGCCCTCAACCCGAAACTTATTTAAGATGAAGCCTTAGAGGCAATTACATGATCAGTATCATATGCACAACCATGCCCCATAGTAAGTTTGGTCTAGGGACTTTATCTAATTACAATATGTAATTAAAGAAAAAAATGCCTATTTTTATTAATATGATTTGAAAAATAATATTTTACAACATACAAGAGTATAAAATATGCCCAATCTAATTGGTGCACCGGGCACCACTCTAAGAGATGTTGATGTATCTTCTGATTGCCTGATAATCACAAAGGGGATACGTTGGACGTTGTATTGGTCTGTATGGAGGTTAATGAGTGGCCAACAAATGACCTGTCACTTGTCTAGTAGAGCAAGTGAATCTCCTAAGTTTTCATAATTCATAAGTTTAGAGTCCTTTGCCAAGGCAGGATGAATGTTAGATATGATTTTTTAATGACTTATCATGAGTCATTAGAACTTAAAATGAAATCATAGTTATTGAGTTATTTAGGATTTCAACTTATAATCTATACCTTAAACTAAATCAAGAGATTCGATAATGGAATGACTTATATGTATGGTACTCGTAATTATAATAGGTTTTCTCATAGTTTCACCTGAGACTAGGTAGTCATTATACACTTGCTAGGTGTTTCCCATGACTCCTGAGGTTCTTGGAATTAAGAAGTTAATTCCAAATGGATTAATTAATTAAATTAATTAATTAAAAAAATTATTATTTATAAGTTACAAGTGTTGTAAGCCCACAACCAGCTTAGTTATAAACCTAAAGGGTTACAAATAATTTGGGATGGAGCATTTCTAATTTGGAAAATGACCAAAAGATTTGGATCGAATTAATGAATTAGGGCTTAATTTTATTCAAAGATTTGAATTAATTATTTAAATAAATAATTATATTAATTAATTAGACCTAATAAGATTAGGGAGCACAATTGTGGTGAAACAATTAATTGATTAGATCAATTAATTATGTTAGCTATAAACTAATTTAATTGTTAAATTAATTTACTCAATTAAATAATTAGATTATTTAATTGGGCCTAATCTAATTTGGTGGGCTCAATGGAATTAAATTAATAAATTAAGATTAATTAATTAATTGAATTAATTATTGGATTTAGTTAAGAGTCCAAACCCAATTCAAAGTAGCCCATTAGAAGAGGCCTACTGAAGTTGTTGGAAGAAGATGAACTTTTAAGAAATAGATATTCTTGGAATTATCTAATAGGATTACATAAAATATCTTCAAGTATCTTGGAAAGATACAAAACAGAGTTGGATATTTTTGGGATATCTTGTGATCAATCAAAAATCTTCCAACCAATAAGAATGGGGGCCAAAAATTACCAAGAGTAGGACTCTTGGATTTTCAGCCACCACCCTTAAATAGAGAGGGCTGAAACTTTCAAAGAAGCTTTTAGCCTTTGAATTTTTGGCCACTTCAAAAGGGAGAAAAGGGTTTTCACACCATATCCTACCTTCTTCCATCAATCAGAAGTTCCGTCTTTTTATTGAAAATATTTAGTTCTTCATACCATCGGTTGTTTTAAGAACTAATACTCACTCAAGTCACTCCAAAGTTAAATTAGTGAAGGAATAAGAATTGCTACCGGGATTCTAATTGGGTTCCTACCCAAAGTGTGGATTTTGATAGAGGGAGATGCTTGGATCCCTGCGAATCAATTTTAGTATGAAGGGATAGGACTCGATTGCTTCTACCTCTTTAACAACTAGAGTGCTTAAGGTATAAATCCAAAATCTCTTTTCTATTTAGTTAAGATAATTGGAAATGCGAAATTGATAATCACAACGAATTGAGGGTGATGCCATATTTGATAGGGCATGTTATGTTTTAATTTTTTTAAAATTTCGCTGCATATACCCATGATTACATGAATCTAATAGTGGTATCAGATCCACAGTTTATGCATTTTCAATTGAGTTTCAATTTATGCCTTTAGGATTTAATTGTTAAATTCTATGCTTAAATTATGATTTCTAATTGGGACTCGCTTGTTTCAGTAATTTTTGATTTAATTGTTAAATCTTGGATACAACAAAACATCAAAGGAACCATCATTGGGTCATGAAAAATACCATCGGGCTAGGGGTAGGAACGTCGCTGGCTTAGTACAAGTGTGGGCTACCGCTCGTGTGTGCTGCTATCTGGTAATGCACTGGCCTAGGCATGGTGGGCAACAACCATGATATCATATCACGCAATCGTTGCGTCCAAGGTGTGGCAAAAGCCTTATGCATGTGATGATAGGTGTTGGGCACCCAACTTACACATATGGGCAGATGGCATAGCACATGACACAGGCGATTATTGCTCATTTACACATACTATAGCAGATTATGCATGTGCCCGTATAATAGGTGCATACACAACTATCCTAGGGTGCTCGCCCAATAGTGTGTGCGTGTGCGTGTGCGTGTGCGTGTGTTGGGTGTTGGGCACCTGACGTGCGCACAAGCCACCCTGTTTGCATCATTAGGTGCTTGGCAGCACGCTGTTGCATGTTCATCTGTTGGATAGCCTTGTTTTAAATTAATTTTTTAAATTTTTAATGAAATTGTTCATTTGAAATTTCTAAAAAATGGGTCTTTCATGAAACATTAAAATTATGTCCCATGTCTTAAAATTGGCAATTTTAATGAATGGTAAATTTTCATGCTTTTATACATTCATGTGGTGTATTTATGAGCATGTATGTGATGATCATAGAGCCATTAACCAATATGATTGGATGTATGTTTTTGGGTATCAAAATGGGGCTTGCATGTCTCTTATTCTCTTTTTGTATATATTTTTTATTTTTTGAACTGTAAAGATAGTAGCCTATGATGAGGTTTTCTTTTTGTTTCATGATAGACAATAAGAAAAACCAAGGTGGAGAATAAAGAGAAGGCCCATGAATGTAATAGAAATTATTTTAATTTTCATTTTATTACCTTTGGACTGATCGAGAATAATCTTTGGCTTAAATGGATCGCATAGGCATGGCTCATTATCATCCAATTGTGTATGTATTAGATGCATGCATAAGGTATATTTAATGCTTTCAATGATACATATACCACATTTGTATTTGAAATCTAGTAAAGGAATTTTTCCAAAATTTCAATTTCAAGCAAATATAGATAAAACCGGGTTGGACCCAATAATCCATGCCTACCATCAAAAGTAGATAACAGGACGATGCTACCTCACTTAGTCATTGGCCATGAGTGATGAGATGACTTTATGGTGGAAAGCTATGATCTCTACTAATCATACCGATGCCCATGGGATGGACTCATCTCTATATTGGTCATGAGTTATGAAACATTTTGATGATCCATCTATATGGAGGTTTGATGGTTGTTGCTTGATACATAGTACCATATGGGCTCATAAAATTAAGGTATATAAGGATAAGTGAGGCAAAATATCTTGGGGTTTGTATAGAGATACAATCGTTAAAAGTTAACCACTTTTTAATATATTTTATGTGCCCAACTTTTAGTCATAATTAAAAATAAAAGTAGGAAATATATTGTTTCTCGCATAGAAAATAATATAAGTTTTCTTTGAAATTATACAATAAAAAGAAAAAAAATCTAATTAAACTATAATTTAAATACGTAAGCAAGAAATGGATATTAAGTTTTAAATTTTTAATCTTATTAACATTAATAGTAGGAAAGTATTTTTCCTCATTCTAATTCCTGTATTATAGCTGACAATTTTGATTTATTAGAAAAAAATAATTTTTTTAGAATGTAAACTTTTAAAAAGAAAATAAATTAATTAAAAATAAAAAATTAATATGAAAGTAAGAAATAGGTACCAACATTGTGAGTCGTTTTTTTAATTTTTAGTTATAATTAAACATAAAAGTAGGAAATATATTGTTTCTCTAATATAAGTTTGCTTTGAAATTATACAATTAAAAGAAAAAAAATTCAGTTAAACTATAATTTGAATATGTAAGCAAAAAATGGATATCCAGTTTTTAATTTTTTAATCTTATTAACATTAACAGTAGGAAAGTATTTTTTTTCCTCATTCTATCTCCTATGTCATAGCATACACTTATAATTTACTAGAAAAAATTAAATTTTTTAGAATGTAAACTTTTACACTAAAATCACAATTGAAGAAGCAAACCTTACAACTTGTAAAGAGTTTGGAAATTGGTGCAAACAATTCAGTTTCCAAAAAATCTATTCACCATCCTTAAAAACAAATCTCTAACGTTATATTACAAAAACAAAAATCCCAAAAGAACCTACAAAAACTCTTCTCAACAACTTCATAAAATATCTCACCGAAAAATATTCTTTCAAAACAAGCTTCCCAAAGAAGGAATTTTCCTTCAAAAGAAAGTCGATGTTTGCCATAATTGTGGGAAACCCAGGCTTATGCAACAACTTCTAGAGTAAGGCGACATATGTAAGAACTTCAGCTTGGAGAAGAATCCACCAATCAATTCATCAATCTACTTGATGATGAAGAAACCAAACCCCTTGAAATAAAAAATGACATCCCTTGTCTGAAGAACAACTAAATCAAATCCTACCAAAAATTATTGAATATTCTAATGAAGAAAGCTCCAAATCAAGCCAAAACTCTTGTGATGAATGTCCTCCAGGCATTTACCATTGTAAGTAGAAAATATTAATGCTCTCTGACCAATTTCATTTCATCATTAACCTAATAGACAAAATTGAAGACCTAGAAGCCAAAGAATTTATATTCACCAATTACGAAATATGACTTCCAAAAAAGGAGGAAGCATAAAATCCCTGCCCTAACCAAAAACATTACTCAAAGAAATCATGAAAATGTTGGATTTCCAAAAACCAAATACATCTTAAAAAAGAAATCCAAACCCTTAAAGAAGATAATCACCAAATAAAATAATATGTCCTAATTCTTAAATTACAAACACAAATTCAAAATAAAGACCAGAAAAAGATAGATTTTGGAAAAGAAGACGACTCTTTTGTCAGCAGTCTTTCTAAAATTTCTTACCAAAAATAGTATGTAAAAATCAAACATGTCATTGAAGATTTTCAACTTGAAGCTATCGCCCTAATGGGTTTTGGAGCAGAGATGAAATACATCCAGTAAGGATTAATCCAAACAAAATACTTTGAAAAAACTAAAGCAAGACTTTTTACCGTCAACGCTAAAAGTCTCAAGATCAACTTCAAGCTTTCTATCGCTCATGTCAGTAATAATGGTATTTGTTTCAAAACTAGTTTTGTTCTCATCAAGGATCTCAACACCTCAATAATTCCTGGCAACCCATTCATATAAATGCTTTGCCTAATTTAAGTCGATCCAGAAGACATTAAAACTTCTTTCATGGCAACTATGTTATTTTCTAGTTGTAGTTTCCAGTTATCCATAGGAATATTAAAGTTGTCCAAAATTTCTCAATTTAAGAAACCATCAATGGAAACGAAAAATAAATTCTTTGCTTCAAAGAAGAAGTATCTCACCAAAAAAATAAACAACAAATTTTTGTGCCTGTCTTCCAACAAAAAATAAAGAATTTCCAAAAACAACATGAACAACAAATTTGTTTTGGCCTACCAAATGCCTTTTGGGAAGAGAAAGACATATATTGTTACTCTTCCTTACGAATCGGATCTCAATGAATGACAAATCTCTACTAAAGCAAGACCAAAGCAAATAAATCAAGAACATTAAGAATATTCTAAGAATGAAGTACAAGAATTCATTGACAAAAAAATCACCTATCCCTCCAAATCTTCTTAGTTATGCTCAGCCTTCTATGTTTAGAATTATATTAAGCTTAAAAGAGGAACCACAAAATTAATAATAAATTTTGAAACCTCTCAACAAAGTACCCTAGTAGATTAGATATTCAACCCCAAACAAATTTGATCTTCTTAAAAGACTTTATAATGCAAAATTTTCAAAATTTGATAAAAACTCATGATATTGACAAATTCAAATTGATGAAAAAGATCAATACATGAAAAAGATCAATACAAAATAACCTTTATTGTACCTTTTGGCCAAATTGAATGGAATATAATGTCATTTGGCCTCAAAATGCTCATTTTGAATTTTAAAAAATCATGAATAATATTTTTATACAATACAAACCCTTCACAATAGTTTACATTGATGTACTAGTTTCTATTGAATCCAAAGAAAAATATTGGAGACGTTTACAAGTTTTCTTTAATCTTATCAAAAGAAATTGTTTAGTTCTTTTGGCTTCCAAAATGAGACTTTTTCAAACAAATATAAGATTTTTAAGGCACCAAATTCATAAAGGGACTAATATTTCAATATAAAGATCTTTAAGTTTTTGAGACAAGTTTCCAGACCAAATCCTTGATAGAAATCAATTGTAGAGATTTTAGGATCATTAAATTATATTTTTTATTTTTATTATAAACACTGCTAGTTTCGCAAACCTTTGTTTGATAAACTAAAACCTATCCATCTCCTTACACACAAGTTCTCGCTAATATTGTCAAACAAATAAAAATTCAAGTTTAAGAACTCTCTTGTGTCACCATCTGTCATCCTAAAGCACCTAAAATAGTCTAAACAAATGCATTAGAAATTTGTTATAGAGGATTTCTTAGTCAAATAATTGAAGAAAAAAAAAACTATGTCTGATATTATTATGTATATAGAAATACTCTGCTCAACAAAATTATCCAACAATTAAAAAAAAATCTTTATATTGTATTTTACATTTCAAAATTTCAAGATGATTTATTAAACCAAAAATACCTTTTAAGAATACATTGAAATTAAATATATGAAAGGATCTCACTGTTAGAGTAGTGTCCGGCGTGCCAATTAATGACCGCTCTTATATTCTTGAAATAGACAATCTTATTCGATATATATTAACTTATAGGCACTTCTTTATCTTAATTGCACTTAGACAATTAGATAAAGTCCCTAAACTATATTTAGCTATGGCGCATGGTCACACATATGGTGGCGATCATGGAATATATCTCTGAGGCTTTGGTCTTAAATGAGTTGCGAGTGGAGGGTTTTTTGAGATAGAAAATCAAATAGCCCAGTAAGACTCCTGCATATGATGTATGCTCATAAGATAAGGATAATTCATTCCATTAGCATCAGCATAGTGACACAAGAGCATGCATGTGGGTGCTTGTTAGAGAACAAGTTCACCAAACATGGTCCATGGGAAATTCTTAACTAAAATAGGAAATCAAATAGCCCAGTAAGACTCCTGCATATGATGTATGCTCATAAGATAAGGATAATGCATTCCATTAACATCAGCATAGTGACACAAGAGCATGCATATGGGTGCTTATTAGAGAACAAATTCACCAAACATGGTCCATAGGAAATTCTTAGCTAAAGGCTTTGCCTATTGATAGGCTCATAAATTATGATATTTTCGACACCTCCATTAGCATAATTCCACATAATTTTGTCTTACAATGGATACAATTGTGCCTTATTTTATTATAATTATGTGTAGGAACTAATAATTGAAGAAATAGAGTGAAAGATGGAAAATCGATTAAAAAGTCAGCTGAAACTTTAAGATATACAGTCTTCTTATTTCTAGCATAACACTTTCCAAAAAAGTGATATTGAGCTGATTCTTGAAGATATAGAAAGAAAAGAGATAGGGCAACAATTCTTATGAAGACACCAAAAGCTAGTTCAACCTAGAAATAGGTGAAAAATCAGTTAAAAGAAGCTAAATAGTGTAATCTGGAACAATCTTGTGATGCGACATCCCCCTAGGACGTGTTGTAGGGCCTGATCTCCACACAGCGGCGCTAGTGGTCCAGAATTAAAAAAATATATATTTGGATTTTTGAGGGACAAGTGGCAATCTAATCTATGTGTGGAATCTTTATTGTTATACACCACTATACTCTCACACACCATGTGATACTCTATTAAATACACTATATACACACAATTACATCACATAAATAATATGTACATATCATTCAACACACAATTCATAATTCACACATACTCTATGCTTAAATTTTCACACATTTTTTCTTTCCACCCAAAAACACACCTTTCTCCATATTTCTATTAAAGTAGCACTAGGCATGCCAATTAGATTATGCATCCTTTTTACTCTTATATTTGTAAAAATAATTTTTTTTAAATTATATTAATAAAAAGGCAAATTTATTTATATTTAATTGCTTCTTGTAATTAAATAAAGTCTCTAAAGCAAACTTAGCTATGGGACATGGTCGCGTATTTGATGATGATGATAGAATATGTCTCTATAGGATTGGTCTTAAATTAGTTTTGAGTTAAGGGCTTTTTGAGATGAGATATTGAATAATCCAATATACTCGCACATACGATGCATGCTCTCATGAGAAGGATGTCTCGTTCCATGGATATTGGCGTAGTGACGTAATTCCATATATGCGGGTACTTGTTAGGAAATAAGTACACTGAACAAGCCCATTAGAATTTTTTATTGAAAATTTATTTGTCGAAATAAGAAATTTCATGTTATGATAGTACACGAGTAGTCTTTTAACTTGAGATACCATGGTAGCCTTACGCATGTCTTATTTTATTTTGTTGTATCTTCTGATTGGTTGACAATCACAAAGGGGATACATTGGATGTTGCATTGATATGTATGGAGGTTAATGAATGGTCAATAAAAGATCTGTCACTTGTCTAGTAGAACAAATGAATCTCTTATATTTTCTTAGTTTATGACTCGAAAGTCCTTGGCCAAAGCATGATGAATGTTAGAAGAGAGTTTTCTAATGATTCGTCATG
Source organism: Paulownia fortunei (assembly GCA_019321725.1). NCBI lineage: Eukaryota > Viridiplantae > Streptophyta > Magnoliopsida > Lamiales > Paulowniaceae > Paulownia > Paulownia fortunei. The sequence continues at coordinate 9,902,847 of CM033108.1, forward strand.
AGTCATTAAAACTTGAAATGGAATAATAGTTATTAAACAATTATGGTTTTGACTATTGATCCCTACCCTAAACTTAATCGGGAGACTAGCTGAAGAAAAGACCTTACGTATATGATACTTGTAATTGAAATAGGTTCACTCACTATTTCACCTAAGTTTAGGTAGTCATGATATATTTGTTAGGTGTTTCCCATGACTAATGAGGTTCTTGAAATTAAAGAATTAATTTCAAGCAGACTAATTAATTAGATTAATTAATCGAAATAATTATTATTTATAAGTTGTAAATGTTGCAAGCCCACTGCTAGCTTAGTTATGAACTTAAACGGTCACACACAATTTGAGATGGAATATTTCTAATTTAGGAATTGATCCAAAGGATTGGATCCAATTATTAATAGAGATTAATTAATTGAGGGCTTAAATTAATTTAAGGAGTTGAATTAATTATTCAATTAAATAATTAGATTATTTAATTAGACCTAATAAGACTAAGGAGCCAAATTGGAGTGAAACAATTATTTGGTTGGATCAAAATAATTGTATAGTCTATAAATTAATTTAATTATTGAATTAAGTTACTTAATTAAATATTTGAATTATTTAATTGAGTCTAATTTGATTAGATGGACTAGATGGAATTAATTAATTCAGGTAAGATCATTAATTGGATTAATTGTAGGATTTATTTTTAAATCCAAGCTCAATTCACTAAGGCTTATTAGGAAAGGCCATGAAAAATGATGGAAAGTCAAGAGTTTGGAATTTTTAGGTAATCTTGAATATCTTTAGAAGATATGAACGAGATAAAAATAGAAGAAGTTTGGTTGAAACAAAATATTTTTCAACAAATCAAAAGGAGACACAAAATACCAAGAGTAGGAGTCTTGAAATTTTTTGTCCCCAATAAATACATGGTGGCCGAAAATTTAAACGAATTATGAAAATATAGGAGATTTTCTTGTTAAATGACAAGTGTCAAATTCTATATTGGCCACTAACAAATCTCCATGCACACCAATGCAACACCCAACATATCTCCTTTATGATTGTCAAGCAATCAGAAGATATACCAAAGTGTGCAGGAAGTATACAAGGCTACTATCGTACCTCAAGTCCAAGGACTAGTCATGTACTATCGAAATATGAAAATTCTTATTTCCACAGGTGGTGACCCCAAAACAGGAGGTATAAACCACAAGTGCATGGAATAAACAAGTAAAAAGGAGTGAGTAGAGTATCATATCCCTAGAGATAGTGTGTGTAAGTACCAAATATAGTAACCTATGCTATATTTGACTTAATAATTTTTATGATGTTTGAATTAAATTGCAAGAACTAACAAATTAAACAAAAGTAACTGAAACCTTAAGAGATTATGTGATTGAATTCAATACAAAATAGAGTTTTCATATATAATTTGTCAAATTTGGCAGTCGGATGAAGGAGATATGGTTAAATTACCGAATCATGTCCAAGAGCCATCTTTTAACAACAGCAGCAACTTGTAGCCTATATTTTTACCATTTTGACATATTTTCTCACCATTTCGTCTTCAGCAAACTTGTTTATTTAGCTCTTGTGTATAATATATCCAAATTTTAGCCCAAAATAAATTTGGGCTTAAGAGATATGGTTCAATTAGTCAAATAAGTCAATACTAGGCTAACTCTAATCCGAATTTTGGTGATCCATTTTGTGCAACCACTTGGACAAATTTTATACTATAATTAAAAGTGAATTGGATTGAGCTTCCAATAGAAAAGTTTTACTTCTATCTCTTGATTTTCAAAAGAAACAAGCTTCAGTCTATAGGACTTTTGATCATAAAGTTATGCTCAAAATACAAAAACTACACAAGTTTGGAAATCTTTTGATCTTTAAATCCATTGATTCCCTAACATAAAACATTAATAAAATAATAATATTAACAAGAATAAAACAAGAAAAGTATAAAGGATTTGATACAGAAATATATCAAAATATGCACTTATCAAATTCCCCCACACTTAACCCTTGCTTGTCCTCGAGCAAGCCTAAAATAAATTTAAACTAATCCACTTTCGTAGGAAATCAAGATTGTATTTAGCATATGCAACAAGTCTTTAAAGCCTTAGATGGCCCATAGAGGATGAATTATAGTCGTCTGAAGGTTTCCAGCAGTGATACCCACAAACACCTATAATAACTATCTTCCAACTTTTATTCTCATGAAACAACAAAGCAATATGAAAAAATAAAATCAAACAAGTGTTGAGTTTAACTCTTAGTCATTCAAAAGTCAATAAATTTCCACAATAAGCATACTCAAGTATGTGTGTGTGGATAGTTAATGTCAATAGTGATGAAACTATGCATGCTTCAAATATGAATTCTTATAAAACCTTACAAAAACCATCACCCAATCTCTAACAAAAAAGTTAAACATCATAGGTTTTTCCTTTGGTGCAAATCTCCACTACACTGAAGGCACCACATGAAATCAAAAAGTTTTCAACAAAGGTTGTAATGGAACCAAAGGTAGTGATGTAGCTAAAAAATAAAAGAATAGGATGCAACAAAGGTTTTAAAAACTTCATGAAATTAGAGACATAGAGTTTTATTGATGAAAATTTCTCAAACTTCATAAATCTCAACATTGGGGTCTATTGTTATTGAATTGGACCCATCTTATTCATCTTGCAATATTTTTTTTTCTTTTTTTTTTTTTGAAGAGAAACTCCCCCACACTTATCTTCTATTTCAACCTAAATTTCTTTTGTAAGTTCACGTTGTTAATGGAATGTCTCTTAAATTTCAATCCTTTTTAGAACAAGGGTTGGATAATAATATATTTAGGCTAAATAAAAATATATGATTACAAAAAAATATTTATTTATTGAAAGACTCAAAGTGGTTCACAAGGGAGATGTTCTCTTGAAACATCACATGGGGAACAAGCTAATTTGACAATGGTGCTAGAAAAGCCTAATACCTTAATCATTTTTCTAGTGGTGTACTATCAGTCGTTCATCTCGACAAACCAAAAGTAAAAGTTCTAATACTCAACTCCTAAATATTGAAGATCTAAGTAATGATTAGAACAAGGGCATAAAAACTTCCTATTTTGACATGATTGTCTTCACACTGAATAACATAACTATTTGTGCAAAAAAGTTTGAGTATAATTATTGCAAAAATATATTAAATAAATAATGGAGGGATTAATCAAGTGGTATGCTAGTTGCCAAGAGTTAGTAAGTTGTTACACTATGTCCTCACCTATCGAATTGAATTATATTTTTCGATCAGATACAACCTGATTTTGATAAATGCATAAAAACTGAAAATTGTAGATCTTTCTGTGTTGATATATTTTCATATATCATTTATCAAATTTGACAGTCGAATGAAGGAGATATGGTCAAATTGCCGAATCATGTCCAAGAGTCATCTTTTAACAGCAGCAGCAACTTACAGCCTATGTTTTTACAATTTTGACATATTTTCTCACCATTTCATCTTCAACAAACTTGTTTATTTACCTCTTGTATATAAGATATCCAAATTTCAACCTAAAAAAATTTAGGCTTAAGAGATATGATCCAATTGGTCAAATAAGTCAATACTGGGTTGAACTCTGATCCAAATTTTGGTGATCCATTTTGTGAAACCATTTAAACGAATTTTCTGCTATAATTAAGAGTGAATTGTGTTGAGCTTCTAACGTAGAAGTTTTACTTCTATCTCTTGCTTTTCAAATAAAACAAGTTTCAGGTCTATAGAGATTTTGATCATAAAATTATGCTCAAAATACAAAAATTGCACAAGTTTGGAAACATGCTTCTTTTAATCTTTTTATATTCATTGATTCCATAACATAAAACATTAATAAAACAATAATATTAACAAGAATAAAGTAAGAAAAATATAAATAATTTGATATAAAAACATTTCAAAATATACATTTATCAAAAAACTCCAATATAGGAACATAAAATGAGAAATTTCAGTCAATGTCCTTGGCATTTGAGGTCCAAATATGAAGTTTGTGTACAAATTAACTAGTTGGGAGGGTTCTGCTACTTATAGCAAAGTTTTACGAGATGTCTTTACTAGAGATAATAATGGAGGGGGATCAAACTCAAACCTGTAATTAACTCGTTCTGTCCAAGACGGGTTCAAACCTACACTTGTAATTAACTCACCATATCCGAGGCAAGTCCAAACTTGATAAAAAGGTCTTGGGACATGTAATGGATCTATTTTTTCTAAACTTAGGCAGGTTCAAGGTGGATAAGGGGCCCAACTAGACCCGCCTTGTTATACATATTCTTATTTTAAAATATATATATATATATATATAATTACTAATAAGTTGTGTTTTTTTGTTATGGTTTTGCTGCTTTTGCAATTATTGCCCGACGACCTCTCTTCGACTGCGTCATCCGAGAATTGGTTGCCCTTCTTCTGCCCTCCGACAGGCTGACAGCCAATCATACCACTCGTAGCCACTGATCTTAAACCCTCTTTCCGTTAACTCTGCCGCGCTCTTCGCCGAAGTTCAGCACGTCTTGGTCGGATCTGCGCAAGTCAGGATCGAGAAAACTACTGGTTGGCATTCTGTTATCCAGACTGGTCTTCCAGGTAAACCTTGACTCTTGTTCTCAAAACAAAAAATTATTTTTTTGTGCTTTTTTACTGGTTCTTTTCTGCACCCTCTAATTCACATGAATTGCATTCACATAATAGTCATGGATCTTACAATGTTTTTTCAATCAGTCGATTTAATCGCCTCTTGTCTAACTTCACTCTTCGAGGATGAAGAACGGTTGTTTGCCTCCCATCTATTATTCTCAATCCCACCTGCTTGGAACACTAGATCTCTATTTTAGTACTATTTCTCTCTCTCTCTCTAACATATATGTATATTTATATTTATATTTTTTTACATCACAAAAATCCACCTTGATCTAGAATTGGACTTTGGTCTATTTCCTGCCAAACAACTGGTATCACTTATCAGAAAAATGGAAGGAAGTAAAGAAATTCTAGAAAAGCTGAGAGGTGAATTTTTTATATTCAATTTCTGAAATAAAGTGTTGGTAAATGCTTAGGTTAAGGCTAAATGGATTGTTTTCATAAGATACAAAACAGACGTGGTTGATTTGGCAAGGATCATTCATAAGTTGAATTTTGGTGAAGTTTTCACTTTTTATTAATTTTTTAATAAGTTCTTTGAATTTTTATTTGATTATATATTTCTATTAAACCAATGGCCAACATGCTTCCTTTAATTATGTAAAACTGTGGAATGTCAATAGGAAAAATTATGCACTGGTTAGGTTAAATACTTCGCTAAGTTAAAAATAAATCAAAGGGCGAGAAATATGCAGAAGTTTATTGCATATTTTTTTAACATAATTAGAAATAGAATAAGGTTAAATCCATGTATGTGTATATTTTGATAGCCTGTTGAACTATATTTTTATTTTATAAGGTGATAACTATTTTTTTTTTTTTTGGTTATAATTAGATAAATGTAATTACGTTATCCAAAAATATCCAGAATTTGTATAAAATACAAGATAAGGTTGCTACTTCTATTTTGATTTAAAATAAGAAAATTAACTTTTTCATACCTATGTATTTTTCTATTTATAATAATTGTTTGTAGCTTTTAATTTTTACATTTTGGATTATTATAATGATTCATCACTAATGACTATATTTATATTAGAGAATTCTTTTTCTGTGCCTTGATACAGGACAAAGACTAGTTCAATAATAGACTTAATTTTATTGGTTGAAGTATCTTTTTAGCTGGTGAGAGATGTATCTTTGTTTGGTTTCATTACCATAATTGCATTTTCCTTCCCTGGATTCCAAATAACATTTGTCACTTGCTTTCCTTTTGGATAAACATCCATAAATTCCTTAACTTCATGGCTTATGCTCTTATCTATTAGTATCACATTAGAAGAAAAAGAAAAAGAAAAATAAATTGAAAAAATGGACATCATTATTTGATATTTAAAGAATTTAAAGAATTTAAAGAATTTAAAGAACTTAGTCAACTAAAGTACTTTGACTATGTAATCTAAAGTTTCTTCTATTAGTTCTGTCATCTGGATTTCTTCTTTAAAATTATTTTATGGATATTTTTAAAGAATGAGATCATTTATGGTTAGTGTTATCTTATGCATGAAGGTTCCTTGCTTATTTATTAATTACTATTAATAATTAATAGATGGAATCTAAAAAAGGAGACAATTCTTTACAGTCTGTTACTCTCCGAAAAAGCAATGCGACAATGGACATCGCATCTGAGAATAATAATAAAGGTAATGACATTGAAGTTGATAATATTTATGAAACAGTGGTAAGAGAAAACACATATTGAAGGCTTGGAACCACTTTAGAATATTAATGGTTGAAAAAACTCAGTTTGCCTAGTGTAAGTATTGCAAAACCCATCACAAAGCTCTACCTTGTCATGGAACTACTCATTTGAAGAAACATTATGAGAAGACTTGTTAAAAGAGACCAAGAATAATGGATATCCTTCAAAGTCTGATGATGGCAAATAAGAAAACTAGTGGCCAAGAGCTGATAACGCATATTTTCAACCAAGAAGACTCAAGGCATGAGCTTTCTACGATGGCCATCTTATATGATTATCCTCTTAGAGTTTGTTGTAAGGTTAGATTTGAGTGAAAACAGAAAGCATCAAGTTAGAATTCCCTAGCATTTTGAGAGTGTAATTCTTAAAACTTTATTGCATGAGCTTTGGAAAATATTATAATATTGCAATTCAAATGTATATTTTAGCCTCTAATTTGTTTAATTCTTCTTTCAATTTATATATAATACCCAACAGAATTGTGGTATCAAAGCTATCCTTGGCTTGATAACCCCTTCTATACATAAAAATGGCTTTAACCAACATCAGTGAACTTGCTTTCATCTATTCTCAATAAGGTGTTCCTATCTTTATTGACCAAGATTACGAGTTGTGGAGTATTTCGCTATTAAGAGGATGTAAATTCTTACTAGAAAATAAACTTGGGGGCTTATAAATAAATATCAAAATATTATATTAACTATATATATAAAAATATAATATATATACATATAATATATATATGTATAGATGTACGAAATATATATATAAGTATATGTGTGTAGTATAATATATATATATACATACATATATGTATACACGTGTAGTGTAGTAGTTTATCTTAAGGATAAGTATATATATAATATATTATATTAGATTTTCTTAGTAGCTAAGTAATAACACATTCCACACACACATGATTAACACCACACACACATTCACGACAGCAAAGGAAAGGAAAAGAGAAAAGAAAAAGAAAGAAGAGAAAAAAAAAAGATGGTGCTTCAACAAATTTCAACAGTAGGAATTGGAGGAAATTTTGGGTAATTCTCTTCTCATTTTGTACGGATAAAAATATATATTTATGCCGTTTATTTCTAATTTGAAAGAATTTTTTTAATTAAATTAACTAGTTATCTACTTGTGAGATAATAATTAATATACACATTTAATTCGAAATTAGTTATAAAGATTTAATTTTATTATCTTGTATTAATTAGATGAAAGAGCTAATTTAATTGAGGGATTGGTTACGGAGATTATAACACATTAATTAAATAATATTAGAATAAATTCAAAATGAGAAATTAAGGTATTTAAAAGATTTTAATTGGGTTGAAGTATAGACATATATATATAAGTTTTGACTGTTAATTAAATTTAAATTAGAATCTCTTATAAGATTTGATATAGTAAACCTATTGATTAAAAATAAAAATTTATACGTTATACTTTTACAGGCAGCCTTATATCTAAGGTTAGGGATGAGAATCTTGTTAACCTTCAGTAGGATATCAAAAGTGAAAGGTAAGTGAAAAATTAATTTGCAACTACAATGAATAACATAGTCTTTCGTGCATTACCTATATTAAAGGTGATCATTATGCCTTGATGTGTGTATTGTGAGTAGTATATATACCTTATGTTGCTTGGATGATGGGACATAGGATCTGATGTGTCATTGGACATGCCATTCATTAGCATATACATATCCATGCTCACAGTTAAGGTTTTTGCACGCATGACATTATTTTCAGAAAGAAATTATTTTGGTTGGCCACTACTTGTGTACCGAGCCCTATGTGGCTTATTTATATGATATTTTGGGGCGCCGCAAGTATTACTTCTCGGAGGATCATAGGGGTTGACAGGGGGTGTGCCTTTGGTGGTCACGAGATGGTGGACCACTTGACTGTTCCCTTATTGACGCCGTTGGTAGAAAGACTTCTAGAAGGTCACATGGGAAGATAAGGGGTGGACCTCTGGTGATACCAGGAGATGGCCCCCGGACTGTGTTGATCTATTTATAGTCATGTGATTATTGATATTGTTGAGAGCTCTATCCAGTGCATAGTAGGTGGGTCAAGGGCCCAGTGATGGAAAATTATTTTGAATGAACTATTTTTATGCATAAGTTTGCATTCTTATCATGATCTCATAGAAATGCATTGCATTTATGTTGAATTATCCCTTCAGCATGCATGATTTTTATTTATTGAGCATTAGCTCATGTAGTTCATGCATTGTAGATGAGTTTGATGATACTTGAAACCATGGACTTACTAAATGAGTGGATGGAGTTCCTACAGGTTCTGAGAATCAGTGTACATGAATGACGACCTGTTGGATTAGTAGTTAACTTATTTGATTTTGGAGTCTATTGTATTAGGTTTTGGGATTTGTACTGTGTGTTATTTTTATAACATTTTTATACATGGGTATGTAAAAATTATGATTGTTATGGATCCTCTGCAGGTATATATATATATTAGTTTGTGAGTGGAAAAATAGTTTATTATTATTCATTAAGTTGTTATAGGAAAAAAAATTTATGCATGCTCACAAGTTCTATCATGTTAAATTATATTATATATATAATTGTATAGTAATGTGGATGTTACATAGTGGTATCAGAGCCCGATTACAAGTTTTGTAGACTGTTCATGTACATAAACTTGGAACTTGTGGAAGCACGGCTTTGCTCATAAGTTTTATTTTATTATGTGATGCATTATTGTTTCCTGAATTATATTGGCCATGTTCTAAAATAGTATTGCATTCACGATAAGAACAAGGAATGAGAGTAGTAGTAGAGGTAGAAAACAAGAAAGGGAGACACCTATGCCAAATGATGAACGGGACACTGTTATAAACGGACTTACAGAACTCATTCAGCCACAATCAAAACAAATTCAACAATTCATCCAGCAGAGGGATGTGGGTGGACAACAGAGGGCTGAAATGAATCAACTACAGCCTTAAGCAAAACTAGTGGAGATAGTTGGGGAAAGATTTAGAAACTCAATCCACCAATATTTGAAGATGCGATAGATCCTACAGCCGCAGAGGATTAGCTAATAACCCTAGAGAATATGTTCCAATATAGCAGAGTCCCAAAGAAAGAGAAGGTGATATGCATCTCGTTTATGCTTCATGGAAGTGCTAAGCATTGGTGGGATACAATGAGGAGCATAGAGGATCCCTTTACTATAACTTGGGAAAGATTTAAGGAGTTATTCAGGAATAAATACTTCACTGTGCCTATTCGTGCAATGAAGATGAATGAATTTATATAGCTGCGGTAGGGAGCTATGACAGTCAGGGACTATATTCGAAAATTTGAACAGTTGTATAGGTTTGTCACGCTTATGGCCCACCTCTCTGATTGGAATTGAGGGCTGGCCTCTTTGACTCGGGCAAGGGAGAGCACGAGCTGAAACCACTCTCTCGAAGGTAGCAAAGTGGCATGCAGCAGCTTCGTCTTGACCAGTCAACTAGCATGGGAGAAATTATTCTATCTATTAGTTAAGCATTCGATGTTAGACATTTTTAGTAAGGGGGATCGGCGGAAAGTAGTACTACACTAGGTATGTTGTTCCCACAGTAGCTTTAAGTTTCGGAGATTGAATCGAATTGATATCTGCAAGTTGTAGAGTAGTCTAGTAGCTGACAGTGCCTGTAGTAGTAGCTTATTATCCGTGAAGTAAGTTTGGTGCTTTCTTTTCTCATTCCTTCCTCTATCTTCTTTTGTTCTTTAAGCCGTCTCTATTAGGTAGGAAGGAAGAGAGTCAAGGGTAGCTATTACCCTGCTAAGCCAATCTAGATGTCTTACGCATAACACAAGCTAAGTCGCTTCCAGTGAAAGCAGTAGTGAGGTAGCTTAATAAACCTAGCAATCAGCACTGATGCACTGAAGGTAGAGAGATTTCTTGAAAGCTTGAGACTAGACCTATATAGAGATGTTAATATGGTTGGAATTCAAAGAGTCATCTATTCACAGATTGCTGAGAAAGCATTAGTCACTAAGCGAGCTAAACTTAGAATTGTTCGTGCGCAGGAAGCCCATCGCCAATTTAAGTAAGGACAAGGATAGAGATGGGCTGGAAATGAAAAGAAGAGACCATTCCAAGCTCAAAGCTAGAAACTCGAATTCCGATCAAAACCAGGGCAGCAACAGTGGGAGCAAAATAAGAGACCAAAGATAAAGCAGGGAAAAATGCCAATGCCATAATCTATGTGCCCTAGATGCGGTGGTCACATATAGAAAACTGCCCCACATATCCTAAAAGGTACTATGTGTGTGGAAAGGTTGACCATATTGCCAAAATATGCTTGGAGAACCCAAACTCTACAAAGTAACATAATGTACCAGCTAGAGTCTTTACCATTACTAGAGCAGACACATAGATGAATCCATCAGTAGTGATAGGTAAACTCTTTACCCATGATACTCTAGCATTCATACTATTTGAATCAGGAGCTACACATTCATTTACATCCACTGAGTATGTGAAGAGGCTTGGTAGGACAACCGAAGTAACAGAAGTTAGTTACAATGTGATGATTCCTTCTGGAGACTCAAAGTAGACCAATCAGATTTTTGAAAGCCTATGCTATTCCTATTGAAGGTAGAGAACTATGTGTTGATCTAATTGTATTGGCCATTAATGACTACAACATAATTTTGGGCATAGATTGGTTATCAAAGTACTGTGCTACCATAGATTGCTAGAAAAAGACAATGACATTCCAACCTCCTGGAGAAAAACTTTTTATTTTCGTTGGGATTATGAAGAGCTTCAGATTCTCATTAATATCAACGCTGAAGGCATAATGTTTATTAGAAGTGGGCTGTTAGGGGTATTTAGTCAGTGTTATGAGCATTGAAGAATAACACCATCCTACCCTTAGTGAAGTACCAGTAGTTCAGGAATGCCCTAAAGTATTTCCAAATGATCTCCCTGGGTTACCACCTGATTGTGTGATAGAGTTTGTTATTGACCTGCAACAGGAAACGTCTCCAATCTCAAAATCCCCATACCAAATGGCTCTATCTGAGTTAAAGGAATTGAAGATTCAATTACAAGAATTGCTGGAAAAAGGTTTTATCAAACCTAGCTTTTCACCGTGGGGTACACCCATCCTGTTTGTATGAAAGAAGAATGGTACGATGAGCCTGTGTATAGACTATCGAGAATTGAATAAGGTTACAATCAAGAATAAATATCCTTTACCTCGAATTAAGGATTTGTTCGATCAGCTCTAGGGTGCAATAGTATTTTCAAAGATTGATTTTTGATCTGGGTACCATCAATTGAAAATAAAAGAAGATAACATTTCAAAAATAACATTTTGCACGAGGTATGGACATTATGAATTTCTGGTGATACCATTTGGATTGACTAACTCCCCAATAGCTTTCATGGACCTGATAAATCAGGTATTCAAAGATTTTCTGGATAAATTTATTATTGTGTTTATCGATGACATCCTGATTTACTCCAAAATAAAGAAAGAGCACTTGACATATTTGAAAATGGTGTTAAAAGTTTTAAAGGCGAAACAATTATATGCTAAATTTAAGAAATGTGAATTTTGATTGGTCCAAGTAGTATTCTTGGGACATGTCATATCAGGGACAGGAATATCAGTAGATCCAAGTAAAGTAGAAGCTATTAATAGTTGGTCACAACCTACAAATCCTTCAGAAGTACATTGCTTTCTTGGTTTGGCTGGATACTATCATAGATTTGTAGGAGGATTTTTTAAGATTGCTTCCCCTTTAACACAGTTAACACGAAAGGGTATCATATTTAAATGGACAGAAGCATGCGAGCAAAGTTTTCAAGAATTGAAGAAGAGGTTGACATCAGCACCCATTCTTTCAATTCCATCAAGTACTAGAGGCTTTGTAGTTTATAGTGACACTCGAAAAATGGCTTGGGATGTGTATTGATGCAAAATAGGAAATTAATTACATATGCATCGAGACAACTAAAAGAATATGAAAAACATTATCCTACACATGATTTGGAGCTTGCTACAATGGCATTTGCACTGAAGATATGGAGGCACTATCTATATAGAGAGCAGTGTGAAATTTATACTGATCACAAGAGCTTAAAATACTTCTTCACACAAAAAGAACTAAATATGTGACAACAAAGGTGGTTGGAGCTGGTGAAGGATTATGATTGTGTTATCAACTACCATCTCGGTAAGGCTAACATGGTGGCAAATGCACTGAGACAATAATTAATATACACCTTTAATTCGAAATTAGTTATAAAGATTTGATTTTATTATCTTGTATTAATTAGATGAAAGAGCTAATTTAATTGAGGGATTGGTTACGGAGATTATAACACATCAATTAAATAATATCAGAATAAATTCAAGATGAGAAATTAAGGTATTTAAAAGATTTTAATTGGGTTGAAGTATATATATATATATAAGCTTTGACTGTTACTTATTTAAATTTAAGTTAGAATCCCTTATGAGATTTGATACAGTAAACCTATTGATTAAGAATGAAAATTTATACATTATACTTTAAAGACAGCCTTATATCTAAGGTTAGGGATGAGAATCTTGTTAACCTTCAGTAGGACATCAAATATGAAAAGTAAGTGAAAATCTATTTGCAACTACAATGAATGAACATAGTATTTGTGCATTACCTATATTAAAGGTGATCATTGTGCCTTAATGTGTATATTGTGAGTAGTATATATACCTTATGTTGTTTGGATGATGGGACGTAGGATCCGCTGTGTCATTGACATGCCATTCATTAGCATATACATATCCATGCATAACACGTGCTCACAGTTGAGGTTTTTACACGTATGACATTATTTTTAGAAATATATTATTTCGGTTGGCCACTACTAGTGTACCGAGGCCTGTGTGTCTTTTTTATATGATATTTTGGGGCTCTGCGAGTATTACTTCTCGGAGGATCATAGGGGTTGACAGGGAGTGTGCCTCTGGTGGTCACGAGAGGGTGGACTACTTGACTGTACCCTTATCGACGTCACTGGTGGGAAGACTTCTGGAAGATTACAAGGGAAGACAAAGGGTGGACCTCTAGTGATACCAAGAGATGGCCCCCGAACTGTGTCGATCTATTTATGACCATATGATTACTGATATTGTTGAGAGCTCTATCCAGTACATAGTAGGTAGGCTAATGGCCCAATGATGGAAAATGATCTTGAATGAACTATTTTTATGCATAAGTTTGCATTCTTGTTATGATCTCATAGAAATGAATTGCATTTATGTTGTATTGTCCCTTTAGCATGCATGATTTTAATTTACTGAGTTCATGCATTGTAGGTGAGTTTGATAATATTTGAAGCCATGGACTTACTGTGTGAGTGGCTGGAGCTCCTACAGGTTCTGAGGATCAGTATGCATGGATGATGACCTGTTGGGTTGGTTGTTAACTTATTTGATTTTGAGTCTATTGTATTACTATTAGGTTTTGGGATTTATACTGTGTGTTACTGTTAATATATTTTTGTACATGGGTATGTAAATATTATGATTGTTATGGATCATCTGCAGGTATATATATTAGTCTGTAAGTGTAAAAATAATTTATTATTATTTATTAAGTTGTTACAGGGAGAAAAAAAATTATGCATGCTCACGGTTCTATCATGTCAAATTATATTATATATATAGTTGTGTAGTAATAGGGGTGTTACAGTTTGTACATATTTCATCTCCATATATAGCTGAGGTGTTATCTGATCTGCTTGTTGAATCTTTAATGGATTGAAACATTGATCGTAAAGTGTCAACAATTACATTAGATAATTGCATGACTAATGATGCCATGATTCATCTTCTATTAGACAAGCTCTCAAGGAGAGATTTGCCACTAAATGGAAATGTACTTTATATGTGTTGTTGTGCTCATATTTTGAATTTGATTATGAAAGATGGTCTAGAAATAATTAGTGATGCAATTGATAGGATACGTGATAGTGTCATATATTAGACTACTTTACTTGCTAAGTAGAAAATTTTGAGGAAGTTGTGCGTTAGTTACATATTAGTTGTACTAAGAAGTTGTCTCTGGATTTTAAAACTCATTGAAATTCAACTTATTTGATGTTAGAAACTGCAATAAGAATATAATATATAGAGATATATTTCCACGAGTTAAATGTCGAGAGAAACACAACAAAAATTTACCAACTGATAAAGATGGGGAGAATAAATTTATGGAAAGTTGAAGATTATTTAATAAGTGACTAAGATGTTCTCTGGTACACTCTATCCCACTTTTAATTTTTATTTTCCAAAGATTCATGATATCAAATTAAAATTAGATAAATGGGTAAAGAGTCCAAATATGATGATCCAATGTATGGCAGAAAAGATGTTGGAAAAGTATGAGAAATATTGGGATGCTTGCCATAATATGATGGGGGTTGTTGCTGTTTTAGATCTTAGGTTAAAATGAAACTTGTTGAGTTTTACTTCCCACTAATTTATGGTGAAAGATCACAACTTAAGGTAGATGAGATTCAACAAAATTGTTATGATTTATTGGTTGATTACCAATCAAGGCTATAAATTTAAAGAAAAATAGCTTAAGTGTTAGTAGTTTAGGAACTGTGGGAAGGATACCATCATCTTGTGCTTCTACTCTTGTTGATCCATTTTGAGAGTGACACATTAGATATGTATGACCAATTTGTGGCTTTAAGTTCAAATCCTACTATTCAACATCCCTAACTTTAGAGTTAGATATACATTTGGAAGAAAGTGCCTTGTCAATAACTCAAAATTTTGATATTTTTAGTTGGTGCAACATAAATGGAGTTGACTATTCTAATTTACAGAAGATGGACATTTTAGCTATTCCAGATTCAACTGTTTGCATCTGAATTTGATTTTAGTAGTAGCGGAAGATTGGTTAATCCTCTCGTAGTAGGCTTCATCCAACTACTTTAAAGGCATTGATGTGTTCTTATTGTTGGTTCTGGAACGAGGTGAAAGGTAAATAAATTTATAATTTTTTTATCATTATAATCTATACTACAATATATAATAAAGTTTACATAATTTCTTTGTTTATTCTTGTAGGTACTTGTTCAACAACCAGTGGTTTATCAACTTGTCCTACAATGCTTGATGAGGAAGAAAATGATCATGAAAAATGTGTTATCGAGACAGCTAGGTAATAGACTGTTTATCAACATTTACCACTTCAATGTGATTATCTTTTTGGACTATTTGTTGTTGTTGTGTATGGGTTGTTTTCTTGTGAACAAATAATTAACAGGTTGTGGTAACTATGGAGTAATTGGCCATCACTTGGCATTTTAACAGTTATGGTGAGTCATATGGAATTGGCCATTGCTTGGGATTCTGACAGGATTGTTTTTGATTGTGTAGGTTGTTTTATTGCATAGTTGTTTAAATTGGGCATTTGTTGGCATGTGATAATGGTTGATTGTTTTTGTTCTATGGAATTTTAACATGATTATTTTTTATTGTGTGGACTGTTTATTACATAGTTGTTTAAATTGAGAATGTGTAGGTATATGCCATAATGGTTAGCATTTAACAAGTTGACAAAATTTAATTTAGCAATTTGGTGATATATTGACAAATGACAGGAGTCAAGACAAGAAAATACATTAATAAATTTAATGGGCTGGCGGGTCCAGCAGGTTGGACCCGCTAGGTTCCTAGTTCAAGGTGGGGTTGGGTGGATCTAGAGTCCTATTTTTTATTGGTGAGGCGGGTCTTGGATTTAACCAAACCAGTTCCAGACCTGCCCCATTAACATCCCTATTCTTTACTAAACCAAATGGCTTTAAAGTCCCCAATGGTATTTTCTAATTAACCCTTCACATATGAAAATCGTTGAACTTATAGATATTGTCTTGCCTTAATTGTTAAATCCTCATAAATAACTATATTATATACAATCTAAGTTACAAGGAATTATTACCTATGTGATAGTGGATACACGAATGGCGATGGTTTTCTAGCACCTCAAAACAATCAATAAGTTTTCAACTTGAAGTATGCTAAGATGCGTAATTTTATAGAGAGGTCATTTTTTTTACTAAAGTTAAGATGGGTTAGTCTTAGTCTTAGGAGTAATTCCTAGTATCCTATCAAGTTCCAAAACTGCATTATTATAGCATATTGCTTACTCCACAATTTCATTCATAGTGAAATGCCTATAGATCCTCTAGACGTGAATGATCATGACAATAGCATAGAGGGTGGTTTCATTGAACAAGTTGAGTTGTCTCAAGTTTGGATCACTTGGAGGGATAATATGATAAGGGTTATGTGCAACAAAATGAGATAAGGTCACTAGTTTGTATTTATTTTTACGTTGCTATTTGTACTTAGATAATTGTATTAATTAATTGGTGTACCAATGTATGAATTGTACTTGTTTTTGTTTGCATAGTTATTTATAAGTTAGTAATAAATCATTAAATGAAGTTCTTCCTATACGCCAAACACATTGAAATACCCTAAAATATTTAATTGTGTTATAGAATTCTAGCTTTGTTCATTAATAAATAGAGATTGTTTGTTAGTAGGAAATATGGAGCCAACGTCCAACGGATAAAAGACTGGTGGTGGATGGAAACCAAATCAAACAAGAAGATATTGGAAGACATAAGCAAGTTTTAGTCAGTGCTTTAAAAGATCTTATGGCGAGAGGTTGAAATATGACAATGGCTTAAGTCGGGGTACCTTGGCTCGAGCAGGCTATGGTCCAAGCATTCCCCAATAAGGCCTGACAGATAGCAATGGGCGTATGATGCAGTACAAGGCTTGGCCTTTTTATAAGGATTGTGTGATATATTCAGCAAGGGCAGAGCAATAAGAGAAAATGCTAAAGCATTTGTTAGTGTCATTCAAGAATTGTTGAACAAAGATAAGGGGAAAAAAGGTGCATCCACTGGGTGTGATTTTGTGCCAATAGTTCAAAATGATAATGAGGAGCGTAATTATATATCTATCTATAATGGTGATAGCAGTACTAGTGGAAAAACTAAATCTTTAAAAAGGGAAAATCGATGGCATAGATGATTGTTTTTTAAGTTTAATGACTTTGTTTTGTGAAAAAATTAAAGCAATGTTGGGTGACCTTGCCAAGAGAATTGGATTCGAGCATGATGCCTCTACCTCCAAGAAAAATGTTTTTGAGGCTCTAGGGCATATAGATAACCTGGGTGTGGAATGTAAGATCTATGTAGCTAAGCTCTTACGTAACAACACCAAAGATCTATATTTTTTCTTCAGTTTACCTTATATACCAAGGTTGTTGTGGTGGAGATTATTCTCGATGGACAAATATGAGGGTTGAAATATTAGAAGTGTCAAAAACTATTTTAGTACCTGGCTTGTGTTTTTGTGAATTTAATTTAATGATGCAAAACTGTAGAATTTGATACTAATGTCCTGTGACTTAAATTTAGTTGTGTACACCAAGATCGGTTAATTTGTATTTTGGTTGTGCACACATGGATCAACTAATTGCTTTGTCTATTTTTGTGTTGGCAAACCCATTTGATGTGTATTAAGAGATTTAACCTTGTACAAATTTATATAAAGTAATGCTTATTAGTTGTCCATGGTAGTTGATACTGGATAAATTAGCTTTATGAGAATTGTAGTCTGATTATACGTGTGGGATTAAATTTAGCAATTGAGAATTTGTTTCAACAGGAACATTACAACGTGACATTAATTGATTTGCTTTAGGGATATTCATGGATCTTTTTCATCAATTTTACCACTACAAATTAAGGTAGGACACGATCGATCAGCTTGTCCACTTTTTACAATCAAAATGCTTATCTATTGCAACAATAAAAGCTAAGGTAATAATATTTCTTGCAGCAAAGTACCATGCTTGAAACTAATTAAATTTCCAACAATTAAGGTTATCCGTAACACACTTCAATACCATGTATATTATACAATACTACCTGAACAAACGATTGCATATTCGAAATTAAACAAACATCTTGTACTTGACCAACTTGGAAAATAACATTATAAACAACGCGTACTTAGAGAATTACATCTAATTTCATAGTGGAATGAGTAACCACAATGACTTTAGAAAACCAATATACAACAACTTCAATAAAACTTGGCAGGTGAATTAGTAGTAGAATAACTAGGATGTTCAATACTTGCACTTGTTCATGGGCTTAATGGGGAAGGACTTTTTGGGAGACGTTCATAAGGTCTTCCTATCGAGTTGGAAGTGGTCACTTCATTGGATGCAAACTGATTTAATGACTCTTCAAAAGCTGAACCCGAAGCATAACTTGCAACACAGTTCCAAAATGAATGATCAGTACTAGATTTAGTGGTTAATAAAATATTCATGACTGGAATTGGAGCTTGATCTGCAACATGAATTTTATCCTCATTATAATTTTTAGACGATATGTTGATAACATCATCCTCAATATAGTCTCCACTATTGGTGCGACACCAAAAGGATTTAGAGATCCTTCTAATTTGGGTCTTCATGTGTCTGATATGCAAACCCAAATGTGTTTTTATGCAAGTGAATTTTCTATAATTTAATATGGTACATAGTATATTATTCTTTTATTAGATAAGTAGTTAAAAATATGTGTACTTGACAGACGTAGTCCCACACAAATATTGGTGCAGTCACTTTGTTGGTAATTAGATCATAATCCACCTTGCTAAGATGAATTATCCAATTAAACACACTGTGTTTTTCTTTTTTAATTTTTTAATTGTTTTCATGCATTCTTCAAATGTAAATGCCTTGTTGAAATTTTTGTTGGTGACATCCTGGCCAATTAGCACCGCGTGTGCATTGATTTGCCCAACATGAATTTTTTTATTTTGGCCTGTTAAAATGTCTATGAACAACTTATCAATGTGAACATCCTATTCTGCATCACACAAAAAATCCTGCAGCCTTAAAAGTGATTTTGGCTGTCTGTTTCTTTATTTGGATTGAACACATTCAAAACCTATTTGTCAAAATTGAACATTATACTTATTATGTTTAAAATTGTTGCTATCAATGTGTATCAAGTTTGATGCCATTTTGTTGATGTTGGATTAGTCAGACAGAGGAATTAAGGGATAATTTGCTGGTCATTTGATAAATTTTGTTACATTAAGGTCCATACAATGCATATAATTATGAGTAGTCATTATAAAATGCATTAAAATAATCATTATACAAATATTACTTAGTGAGTTACGCCAATTTCATAAACTAAGAATAATATCCTAAAAAAATATGAGGTCTTTAGATGACATAAAAGATGAGATGACTCATCTGCCTAACAGACATGCATTGCAATAATCTCATTTTTCACACACATACAATAATATTTTTAAACATACTACTACCAATTGCATATTTCAATACCATGGTCAAGTCTGAAGCAGGAAGTTAAACATGCAAACACTGCCTAAGGAAAAATAGGCAATTCATTATGCCTGACTTGTGCATAATGAAGTCCTAACAAACTTTGATGCCAACCATTTACAAATACTGGCCCTTTTTAGAATTTTAAAAACTACAAGTCCAAATTAAATATGCATCAACTTAATCACTTCTCACTCTAATCTCTGTACATCACATAGTACTGGACAAACACAAACAATCAACTAACAATGTTAAATTCTATAACATAACTGCAACATACATCATTATTTTCTCCATCTATATGTGAAAGGCCAATTCGATTTCAAAATTATTAATCTAATCCAACAAACCTGGAATGATTTGCTTCAATCACTTGCACATTTTAGATCACACCTAATAAAGAAGTTACATTTCTTCACCTGTGATTAAGACTCAACCACATAAATATTTGCTATTAATGTCAAATAGCCAAAAAAAAAACATATGAAATCCTATAAGTTATAGTAAATTAAACTTACCCATGTCATTAGACATGACATAAATCACCTACTAGGTTTATTATTGATTCATGTTGTCTGCACTTTCAATTGAAAACCACATAGACAATGAATATGTCCTACTCGAACATCTCATCTATATTGAAAGGTGTTGTTGCTATTCCTACTATTAACTCTACCTCATCTCAAGTTTTTAAGGGCAATTGTTATATAAATTCAGCAAAGAATGGTATACATAAGTGCCAATTACATGTTAAATCAAATTAGGCAAATCGTCATCTACAAACAATCTCCACACAATCCAACAACATAAATTAAAATTCAGAGAAAATAATTTATTATGGTTACATGGTAGTTCAAAATTTTCAGTTAACTAATTAGGATTACTTCAGCTATATTCAGGTATATGCAAAATTGGTTCAAATGGCAATATGAATTAATCAAATAGCCAACCATATTTACCAATTAAATACATAGCCCCTTAATTTTTAGTTAACAAGTATATTTACCAATTAAATAAACAACCACTTAATTAGTTCAAATGACAATCCTAAACGTTAAGTAGATTTTTTTTTAATAAACTTTGTTTATACAAATATGAAAATAAACTGATGCCAACATCCCATCCTCTATGTTCTAGGGTAATTATAAAGTTCCCAACAATAGAATTTTATTACAATTGCAAACCCCATATTAATTAGCATCTACAATTCAAATCTAAAATGATCCAAGGCCAATACCACAAATACAATAATAAGTAAGAGTTGTACCTTGATAGATCAACTCCAACACGAGACAAATATGTCAACAAGCTGCAAAATAATATGTCTAGAATTGATGGGTTAAAGTTGGCTTAATGAGTCTAGTTAGGACTAACAAGGAGCTTCCCCTTCTATTTTGTACACAAATCATGGGATGTCGAATGATACACGGGAGATATGGAGAGGAAAGATACAAGTTATAGATGTGTTGTATAATGTTTTTTAACAAAAACAAGCTCAAATGCTTGTGAAAAAGAAAATAAGGTTCTGGATTAGTTTGAATAGGCAAGGACAAAGAGTAAGGACGATGATTAGGGATTTTGAGCAGAAATGTGATATAGTGAACTGTGTTTTGTAATTTTATTATGGGCAATTTAGACATTTGCATTTACACACATATGAAATCATCCAATCCAAATGAAAGAATGTTATTCTAGCCAGGATTTTTAAATTTTCAATCATACCATCCAAACACATTTTTAAACATATTGCAATATCCATGAAAAATGTAATCCTACTCAATCAAATTAATCTTACAAATCCCGTCCACAAAACCAAACGAGGCCTAATCTAATTATATTATTTCTTGCTTTTTTTAGGGTAATTGGACCTAGGCTTAAACTTAATCAAGTTCTATTAATTAATCTCAATAACTAATTTAATTACTTGTTATATAAATTAATTAAGCCTAATTAATTAATTAATCTAATTAATTAATTACTCTAATCATTTTTCTTAATCTCATTATGTCTAGTTAATCAATTTAATTAATTAATTAAACTTATCTAAAATTTAAATTAATTGAAGCTCAATAAATTAATTAATTCACTTAATCTAACAATTGGTTTATATCCCTTAGTAAGTAATGGAGTTGTCCAAGTTTGTGTGTCACCCCTTTGGTAACCAATAAGCTAATTATGGGCCCGCAACTCTTAAACTTAAATAATTAAAATTATTCTAATTAATTAATCTAATTAATGAAGCTTCTTAGAATTAACTCATTCATTCTAAAAACCCTCCAATTATGATTGTGTCTAGCCACATTCCATGAAGATATAAATATAAATGTAACAACTTTTTCAATTATAAGTACCTTACAAGTAAGGTCTATTAATTAACTAAATTTTCAATTAGGCCTACAATATGAACTATTAGTCAAAACTCAAATAATCAAATAATTATGTGTCCATGCTTAGTTACTTGACTTAACAATGAAATTAAAAACTCATTTTCTAACTTTCATTCAACTTGGACATGGACTTTCAAGTCAATAACAATGGAAAAGATAGGAGATTCCCCTAGATAGGTGATGTATCCTTTGTTGGATACTTGTTAACCTTCATAAATAATTAAATTGTACCCAAAATATTTCTCTTGTGATTATTTATATAGTAAGAGATTAAAAAAAAGCACAACTAACTAATTTTGAAGGACACTTGATTTTGAAAGAAAAAAAAAGGTCAAATTATATTATGACTATCGCACTTTACCCCCTACTTTGGCATATTCTCATACCATCCCGACTTAAAAAAATTATCAAAAGCAACTTGAACTATGTCTAAAATTTTAGCTTTTTAACTTTGTAAATAATTTTATATCAAATTAAAATTATTTCATAATTTTTCAAAACATATAAGTAATGTTTAAATTTATTTTCGTATCTATTTCTGTTAATTTTTTTTGAAAAAATTGTAAGATTTCTTCGACTTCTATGCAAAAATGAAATGTATACTGAATTAATAGGTTGCAACCTTTGATTAATTGAATTGTCAAAATTATTTGGTATTTTATTTTGAGAATATTTGATTTATTTATTTTTGAATGTTTAATAAAGAGTGCCTTTAAGGATAATAGCACATTATTTTCTGAGAATGATAGATATACTTTTGAAATAGTGTATATGTTCTGATAATAGGTATAGTTTTCTAAAAATATCCTAATTACAATCTCTAAAACGAGAAAAACTACATTTTTTATTCAAAAAGCAAAAGTATTTTTGTTTGCAGGTGAAATCGACTTATGTTAATTTATCACTGATTTTGAATGTTGATTTTTTATGGATAATTTCTTTTGCCATAAATATATTTAGTCTAACCATAATAATTGAATCATCTTATAATATGAATACAAATTGGTCTAAACTTGAATAAATTTACAAAGGATAAAAAATATTATGATTTTAATGCAGTTAAATATTTTCATATTTAAATTTTGTTATTCTCCATTAAGGATTTGACAATCTATAGTTATAATTTATTTATATTTAATATTTAATTAAGTATTTTAAAGAATAACATTTATGATTCAACAAGAAAGTTGAAAAGAAATAAATAATAATAATTTCACTAATAATTTTTTAATTAAAATAAGTATTAATTTATTTTTTTTGTTGAATGAGTGACATGCACAAGAAATGAAATACATGTATACACATATTTTGTGCCTTTCTTTTTTAATTGATATAGCAAAATAATAAAGCCTATAAAGTTCTGAATGTCCTAACGATTTTGCCTTTCAAAATTACGTGTATCATGCAGGGAAAGAGATTCTGGCAGAATTTTGTGCAGGACTTCACTTATAGGTGGTACCATATGAATTTCGCTTAGTTTGGAGGATAAAATGTTATAAAAATATTTAAGGTGGCAAAGTATAAAAGTTATATATAGTTCGGATGGTAAATTATTTTTATTTCCAAAAAAAAATAGAGAAATTTTTTGAAAACAAATTCTAGATTATACCATATTATCATAACGAAATGAAGGATAACACTACTAGATTTGCAGTAATAGTTAACAAGTTTTATGTTACATTGATATGTAGTATTATGTTAACGTAGCATTTAACAAAAACTAGTATAAAATCTATTCAATATGCTGTAGCACTATTAATTCAATTAAAACAACTGTTCTCCACACAAAGTTAGGTTTTTTATGGTTTTTTTACAGAAACCACTGACGGAGTTTTTTTTTTTTTTTCCCCTCAAAACAAATACTGGATTATGCACTATTAACATAACAGAAAAAAGTATAAGACTAATGGATATGCATTATGAATTTAACCAGAAGTAGTATGAACTATAGATATGCAGTTTTAGTTTAACAGAGAAGTAGTATGACAACATTAAGTATTAGCTAAACTACAAATGCTATAAATCTATTTAACAAAAATTAGAATGAACTTTAGTTCTTTGCAAATAAAGTTAAGGTTTTGATAGGTTTTATATATGCCTTCAAACTGCACGTTAATACAATCTCAAATATCACTACTATACATGCCAACTCAAACTTTACCTCATTCAAGTACAAATTAACTCACTGCAAATATTAAAAACTGCAAATTCAGTATAATATTTTTCTTTAAGTACTGTATCAATTGAAATTAGGATTTTTAAAAATTATATACTCAAATTTGAAAATGTTGGTAGCCAAATCGATTTAGGAGGAAGTGTACTTGGGAAAAACGACAGCAAAGGACCTCCTTTGCTTGTGAAATCGCTGGTGTAGAGGTATTTACTATCGACAAATCACGGCGGGAAAGTGGGGGAGAAAGAGTGATGGTTAAGTTTGGAATTTTAGTTGATACTTAGAGGCATATTAGATTTTTTAAGAGGTTGGGGAGTTCAAATAAAGTTTTAAGTTAGTTTACGAACTGTAAATTAAGAAAATAGAAAGCGGGAATTGAACTTAAAAATAAAAGATGATTTGAGTATTTAATCTCAAATTACTGTTAAATTAAATTATTTCGATATATGATTGATGAAAACTTTGATGAGATGTGATATTAAAATTAAATTATTCAATAAATTTCAAATGTATTTTATATAATTATTTGAATGATATATTAATCAAAAAATTTATTAAACGTGTATTGTGATGGATAATTATATGAATTATTATACATTTGACTAATTTACTCTTAACAAAATATTCTCATAAATTAGTTTAGGTTTAAATTGTAATATATGGTTTAAAATTATGGATATTATGGTCAATATATATTTTAGATATTATAAATGGAAGAATGTAATTATTTTATTCCACATCATAGATGGGATGATTTATCTAACAAAAATTATTAATTGTATCGAATTTTGAGTTTTATCATGGACCATTATAAAAAAAATATTTGACTAGATTAAATATATTTTAATATATTTAATTTAATCAAATGAAGTAAAAAAACTTTTCGTATACAATCCTCTTTAATACTTAAATTTTATTATTTTTAGTTATGGATCATGTTAATTTAATTATTACTTATTTCTACTTGGATCTCTAATCAAAATTTTATTACTCAATCAAATTCAATGTCAATTATCTCATCAAAATTTTGGGGATTAATTCGAAAACATGTAAGATTCAATTCGATTCCAATCAATTGATAGCCAGCTGCACTCAAAAAAAGTATTAGAGTAATCTTTCGAAGAGGCTAATATTTAATTCTATAATAAATGAGAGCGTAGCCAAACACATGTGTTTTCTCTTTCCGCCAAACGATTTGACCGTTGGAACAACATACGATACTATCCGTTACACAAAAGGTAGGTTCCAATTACTAGTCGACCTTTTTCACTTCACCTCCGAGGCAAACTATCTCAGTTTGAGAGAGATTTATACAACCACATACACACATTGAGTGTGTGAAATAAAAAGAAAAAACCCACTTTTTGTTTCCTTGTGGAGTTGTGAAGAAATGGTTGCAAGAACCCCACCAAAGCAGCAGAGGAAAATGGTGGTGGTGGCGCCGCCCCTCAGTCCCACCCTTCTCAGAGAAACGGTTAAGAAGGTGAATACATTACATATAATCACCTCTTCTTTTCTGGAGATTTTCCCCTTTTTTGTTAAAATGAAATCTTAGTTAAGAGTTTATCAGTTCAATTGGGACTCACTACGATGATTGAGAAAATAAAAAAATTGATGCATTAAAAACAAGAAAGTGAAATGGGTGGTTCCATTGAAATGGGGGCCTCATAGTATTATCATTTATCACTAAACCATTATATTATTCATGGTTCATAGTTCTTGATTTCCAGTTCTGTTATTCATAATAGAAGAAATCTTTATCAAGTAAAATTCACTGGAATTGGTTCCAGGGATGGAGGTAGAATTCTTAGTTTTGGGGAAGGGGGCGAGCTATATATTTTGGTTTATTTTGGTTCACATGAGAAGACAACTTCAAAATCTGAAGGGGGTGGATTTTTTGAATTCTATGTAATTTAGTATAAAATTTGAGATTATAAGGAAAGTGGGGCCGGGGACGGGGGAGGCCATCCGGTCAAGTCCCATACTTGCTCGGTCTCTGATTGGTTCAAAGCTAAGATCATGGTGAATATACAATATAATCAGTGCTGATTTCCATTTAATCTTGTTTGCTCACCGTGGTTGTGATTTCATAGAATATTATGCAGAAATTTATGTCACTCTTTTGATGTGGTTTGTGTGTTTGGGTGAAGGTGGATAAGTGTATGGCTCGGTTGCTAGAGCTTCAGTACACAGTAACAGGTGGAAGAAAAGTGATATCTGGTGTGAGTTTGAGTCCTCGCAGCAGTAGAAGCTATTTACGGACAAGTGTCCGTTGTAAACAGGAGCCATTGAGGTACTACTTTTTCTTCCTCCTGGATTCATTTCATTGGCCCAATTCCAAATTTATTTGTTCTTTATATAAAGATGCGAGTAACAACGTTCATATATGTTCATATGTTATTCAATGAGAGCACTTTAAGCGTCTAATGGATAAGTAGTAGTGCTATGAAATTGAACTTTTTCAGGGCATTTCTTGAATTAACTAAGATTACATAAGAAAATTGCATTTCTTGATGTTTTGAAATGCAAAACAAAGAAATCCTGAGAGAACTGTTTGTGGCAAATGTATGCTAATCAATATCACTAAGATTCTACAGTACAAACACAAGTCAGAAACTCACCTTGGCAGATTGGTTTAGTTTGCAAATCAAAGAGGTGGTGCTCCTAACTGGAGGGGGAAAAAAAATAAAAAAAATGAGGAGGTGCTGAACCAGTATGATCAGAACGAGTTATATGGGTGAGACATGTTTGATATCATTTGCAGTGAAGTGAAACAAAGGAGAAGAAACATGAAAACTTTTTCCAACAGGATGAAGCAATTAAGTTTTTCTAGGAGGAGAAGAATTTTTCCTTATTCTTTTATATGGTACTCACATGATTGTTTAACCTTCTGCATGTTCATCGTAATTTTGTGCCACTTGGGGAAGTCTCCAATGTTGGAGGATTCAGTTATATTTAAATTGCACATCGTTATAACATGATAATTCACATATCATGTGTCATTTCATTACTCAACACGGTTACTTCTGATTTTGAAGGATAAAAAATGCTAATACTCGAAGGTCTCCTCCTGGAAAGCTGCCAGTAAGTACAGGTTGTTCATCCTTGTCCCTTTCCTACAGCTAACAAAAATTGTTTGAATAGTTGTCTCTACATTCATTATATTGTTTGACATATGTGCGTGCTGGTATCCAGAGGAATGGAGAAGAATGTCATTGCCAGCAATGCTCTTGGGAGAAACAATGGGGGAAATTTTACAAGCAACTCAATTTGCACGAAATATAGCGGAAGCAGCAGCGTCTTCTAAGACCAGAAAACCAGCAAGTGATGACCCAAAAACTCCAGTGACAGAGAGAAGAAAGCAAAACCCAAATGTGGAAAATTCCGGACTGCAAGCACGAAGAAGGAGAGAGAAACAAGTCGTGCTGCAAACGATACGATCAGAGTCCAATATGCCATCTCTTCGACAGGTTAAATCTAGAATAAACTTTAAGGTTTCGCCCGTGAAGAATAGAGAGTGTGAAAAAGAAAATTGCAGGTATATAGCTAACAGAGTTTCCCCAAGGAATAGGCCATGGGTTAGAAAGACTGTCCTATTTCCCAACCCATTGTTTCATTCATCACCCACATCACAGCATCAAAAGTTCTGCAAGACTAAGTCACCGGTGATTACAAGAAATCGACAAACTCCACATAAGTTTTTGATCAAGTCTCCTCCTGCCTCAAAGTTCCAATTGAAAATCAAAAGCCCTCCTCTTTCTATTTCACCAACCCGAACAACTGGTTTGGGCAAGAAATCACCAAAGGCATCGGCTGCAGCCAAGCTGCAAAGATCTTTTTCGCCATCAAGGCTGGCAAACAGGCTAGTCTCACCGCTGAAAAGCAGAAAATCTGTACAGAAGAATGAGGGGATGAAGATCATGAATGGACCCAAACAGCGTCCAACATCTTTCTCAATCCGATTCTCACCTCGGAGAATTTGAAGTAGATGTTTATTGTTGCTTTTATAAAAATGGATATGCATGTGTTATAGATATTTCCTCAATGTCCACCACAGTGAATTCTGATATTTGATTGATAAATAAGATATGTTTTTGATAATTTGCTTCTATTTTTTGCCTTCACATAATGAATAGAAATGTTAATTTGCTCCAATTGCCCTTTCTAAGTTGTGAATGATCCTTGTTTTGTCCCTCATTACCTTCATTTCCTTCCTCGAAATCAATTCAGGTTGAATATTCAATACTTTTGCAACAATTGATAGATGATATGGTCTAAGAAAAAGATTTCTGCTTGAGCAGTACTATAGATCTGATGTAACATTTCCTTCCCTCGAAATCAATCCTACATTCAGGTTGAATATTCAATACTTTTGCAACAATTGATATAGGATATGATAGTCTAAGAAAAAGATTTCTGCTTGAGCAGTACTATAAATCTGAGGTAAAAAATGGTAAAGTGGAAAAACTTTCAGCTATATCGGTTTAAACACAATGTAAATAAATAGTTGCAAAAGGAGTTTACGTTAAGGTACTTTTTTCCCAAATATTCGTCCACAAGGCTTGCCTCGTTAAAACTTAAAAAATTCAAGTTATATTTCTTTTTTTCACTTTGGTCTATCTCCTTTTACCACGTGAAATTAATGAAAATTGAATATAAAAAATATTTATTATTTCTTTTATTTTCTAAACTGTTCGTCTGACTATTCAGTTGAAATTGAACTTTTTTAAACTAAAAATAAAATTAATATCGAAAATAAAATTGAGTCATATAATTTTTTGTGTTACGAAAAAAGAGAGAGATATTTATAATTTTACAAGTACAGAATAATTTCATTGGGTGAGTAGAAAAATAATGTCACTTTGCTTGGTTCATCATAGTCCACAAAGAGAAAAGGGTTACACCGTCATTCCCTATGTGCATTTAAGACAAAGTTGATTCCATTGTGTAATTTCAATTTTTTAGGGCAGTAATTGGTAGTTATCCTAATTAATAACGGAGGAGGGTGAAATAATCCTCCCCGCCACACACCCCCCCCCAAAAAAAAAAAAAAGGAAAAATCATTACATGCACCATTCAATCTATTATGAAATTTTCAAAATTTGCACACATCTTAAATAGCAATAATGCAGCTGTCAATCACAGTAAGGTCTTACTAGCCTTTATCTCAGGACAGACTTTTTTCACCACATAATCCATATAACTTCGAACCTTGAAATGTAAAAATTGCAATAAAATTGCAAGATTGATCGGCGTCAAATTGTCTGGCAAAGGCTGGGATGCCCAATATTTAATAGAAATGCCACCATTACAAAATTGCTAAATTATCTAGAAATTGATGCTCTTCTGAGCTTCAACATAGTCTTACAAGTTGCAGCACGACAAAGTTCAAATCAACCCTTTTCTAAGAAAAACTTTTACAAAATGATAACTGAATATCCCACAAGCAAAACTTAATCATCTAGCTCAAACCTGTTACGAATGCACGATTATATATAAATCTCTTAATTTTGACCCTACAAGAATATTGTATATTGTGAAAGATGCAGGGCAAAGCAAAAAACTATTATAATAAGAGAAGTAAAGAAATAAGGGAACAAAATCTAATTGCAACTAAGTTGTACAGCCCTATAATGCTGAAAAAATGGCGATGCATGGCGATACATGCATGTGTAAGGTACATAGCAAGTAATGATGATCAAGAAAAAGATCCAGTATCAGTAAGCAAGAAGCATACACTGGGAACACTATAAAAGTAAAGAAATGAAGGGATAAAGACTTGTAGGAGGATTATGTATGTTTTGAGGCATTGGTTGCTTCATGAGGACAATAATGAACTCCTTTTATTTTTCATGCCTTTCAACTTCAGCGGACTCCAAACCAAGTGTTTCTTTTGCAAGAGGATTATGTATGTTTTGAGGCATTGGTTGCTTCATGAGGACAATAATGAACTCCTTTTATTTTTCATGCCTTTCAACTTCAGCGGACTCCAAACCAAGTGTTTCTTTTGTAGTGCTACAACCGTTGGATGCTTGGGTTTCCATGAACCTGCCTGTGAAGGAGGACTGCCTCTAAATTTACTACTTCTAGGGCCAACAGGTGTTGCTTCTATAGTTGCACACACTTCCCTCGATTGTGGCAATGGAGAAGATACTCTTGAAGTTCGCCATACTCTTTGTGGATCCCAGACAAATGA
>CM033108.1:9933516-9994757 GCA_019321725.1 Paulownia fortunei
AAAAAAAACAAAAGATGGCCATTATTGAATTCTCTTATTCTCCTCTTTCATCATGTTTTAAATATTTTAAGAATGGCATCGTAGAATAAATAAAATTAAAGAAAAAAATTGCAAAATCAATGATAAAAAATGATCTTGAAACATGAATTAGATTTCAACCAGAGTAGTAGGATTAGTGTTCGAAACACGTGCACAAACAACTGGAATCATCTTTACAATTTATAAGCTCTTATAATTCAAAATTTGGCTTGTCACTTGTCAAGGTCAGGAATCCCAATTGAAAATTTTATCTCCTTATAATTCTAAACTGAAAAATAGGTTCCTAATGAAATAGTAACCTAACTTTTTGCTAATGTTAATATGGCAAGACAATGAGTAAAGACTTACAGTTAGAACTTTCCCAAAGTCAACACTATCTGTATTTTGCACTGTGTATTGCCAATCTGGAACATATGTTCTATATAATGTGGCCAAATAAACAATCAAAATGCATGCCCCAACAATCCTGCAAATCATAAAACATTAGTCAACTGAAAGTTTTTAAAGATGTAATTTTACCAACTAATAGAGGTCTTAGGGCATACTCACCAATGCCAAAAATATAACTTGAATATAGAGAATTATTCTCTAAGAAGCACATAATAGTTGTTTCTTACTAAACCTTCAATTAATCAAGATAAATCAACCCAAATCTGAAAGGAAGTTATCAAAATTACCTGAAGAATTCCACACCACCTTATCTTTTTCATGTCAACCCCATATGTTAGTCTGGCAGGGGCATGTGAAAAAACTCCTATAAAGAATCAAGTCACCGTTGGATTGAGTTCAATATTATCTCTTATATGTATAAGTGAATCATTTTTCCTTTTTCCTTTTGTTTTTGTTACTTAGAAAATAGAAGCTCATTATTAGTTTTTCCTCAAGAATGCTATCAAGTTTTGAGAAATAGTTCAAAAGAAAATTCCTGAACATATCCACATACATAAAAAAAGAATTGTCCAGAAGATCTAGTTGATCTCGAATTATCTTATTCAAAAGATGCAAATTTCTTATAAGACATCTCATAGATTACCATACAATTAGAAAAGAAAGAATATGTAGATTATGCAGAAATTAAACCAAAGAACTAACCTTGTAAAAGGAGGCCCCAAAAGAGAAGTTTTAACGTTCTTAAAATCACGTTGTTGATAGCCATTCTCCTATTTTGTATTCCCTATTCATATAAATCAGTGACAAATACATGAGAACAACATAAATGCTTCAATAATCAAACACAAGATGCAGAGAATACTAACCTTGAGTTCAAGTGCAATGGCCATTCCCACAATAAATAGAAAGAATGGGATCACAAAATCAGCAAGGTTGCAACCATTCCATGGGGCATGCGCAATGACAGGCCATTCTCCGCCAGCATCATCAACCAAGATCATTAACTGCAGTCCAACATTGTTCCATATAAGGAAGTTAAGAGACATTCATAGCAACCAGGAAGAATAATATTACAGTTGACGCACGTGAATGAAACATTAGTAGATGTTATCATTTAATTCATAAAATTATCTTACCAGCAGGCATTTTTCATCATTCACTATCCCAACTTCATGATGAATCCTCAGCTATTCTATAGCATTTTTCATTTTCTTCAATAAAATTTAATTTGTTCCAACATGAATTTACCAGGCTTCTTTTTTCGTTTACAAATCTACTACTACTCTTTTGGCCTAGAAATGATACCACATGCCATTTGTCCTAAGTAACTAGATCGTATTACTGAAACTGATTCATTTTTTCACCTCATTGCTAAGTTAAAATCTCATGCATTCGTTCTTGCTAAATTGTAGAAATAAGAAAAATAGAAATATCTGTAGAATTTTCCAACTATGAAAAATATGCTAAACAACTACCAGCATTTCCAGATTCTGTGTCAGGCCAGGCCAATCATCCAATTATTGCCACAACATCGCAACCCTACCAGTAGCTAACTCTAAAATAATGGGTGCATTGACAAAATCCAAAGATCAAGGGCAAATTCAGCTAGACAATTGCATATTAAGGAAAACAATAGGCTAAGAACAACCCCGGTGGTAGAGAAGATAAGGTTATTAAAAGTCCAAGCATGATATTACTCAGAGAAAAGGCAATGAGACAAGAACCTATCAACACACATTCCTTCACCCCCACCCACCCCCCATCTCCTCAGTAACTACAAACAAGACTTCTAGCTTTCAAAAGCACACACTATAATAACTTAAAGTTGGTAACACAAATAAGAGAAAAGCCAAAAGGGGCTTGTCCCTTATTTCTTCCTTTTCAATTACAATACCTGTTACACTACCAAGGTATCATAATCGATGGGCTTCTACAATATAAAGATGACATTATCAATACCATGAGATTATAATATCCATTAAAAAGGAAAAGAGAAAACAAATGTACATAACATGACAAAGAGTGAAGCAGAGAAGGAAAGTCAAGAAGTCATATAAATATTAATCAGATCAAAGATATTTACCGCGACCGTGAGACCTCCAAAGATATCCAGCGACGCCACGTGCTTTGGTCTGGTACTGTACTAAGGATCTGCCTTTTCTTCTTCTTCCACTTGTGCTTCTGATTTTGGAGCTTCAACAACTAAAATCAGGTACTGCTGCTGATGACCCACATCTTCTTTGATATCCGCTATTTCATTAGCTGCTCACTGTGTGAGTGAACCCTTTTAATATCACCTTCCACAAGTGGCTCTGTGTGTGCATATATACATATATACATCATGTATCTATATGATAGTAGTTGTTGAAATGTGTATGTATTCTATTTGTCGTTGTCTTATCCTTTCCTCGTCTTCACTTTGTCGTCTTCTTATGACAACTGCCCCTTGCTGGAGTTTGGCACACTAACTAGTAACATATGAATGCGATGAAATCTGATCCGGATTTTTTCTGCTTTTTCTAATTAATTAACAAAAATTTGTTTGTAAAGCACAAATTTTATTTGATCAAGTTAAATCCTAAATTAATCAAGTTTAAAAAAAATTAGAAACTCTTGGCTAAGTTGAATGAAAAGTTAATTAAACTATGTAAAATAAACTTATAAACTCTATATTTAGAATATAAAAAATTTGCTAAACGTTGCGTAGAAATTTTGTTAACCTGTAAACTCTTAGTCACCTTATCTAAAGTAAGATTGAGAATTATGCATACTTGTAATATTTGTTGTAGTAAAAGTGAATCATTAGTTTGGTATTGATAGTGTTGGACCAGACAGGTGTGCTACTCAGTTAGGACGCAATGGTATAATTTAGGTGATGTTTGCCTTTGTTTTGGAGTGTTTAGGGAAATTTATTTTGGGGAAATGTATTCAATGTGTAGTATATTTAGTTTTATTTTGTAAATATTTAATTCGGTGTATTTATGGAAGAGGTTTGGTTTGATTTGTTATATCATCATTAATATGTTTTATGATATTTTTACATTAATGTAAAAATTAGAATATATTTTTATAATAATATGGTGATTGGAAGAGAGTAAATATATACTTTTTTATTGAT
Organism: Paulownia fortunei; assembly: GCA_019321725.1. Taxonomy (NCBI): domain Eukaryota; kingdom Viridiplantae; phylum Streptophyta; class Magnoliopsida; order Lamiales; family Paulowniaceae; genus Paulownia; species Paulownia fortunei. The sequence continues at coordinate 9,937,064 of CM033108.1, forward strand.
GTAATGATTTGAATATATATAAATACATATATATACAAGTATAAAATTAAAATATATATGCATAATAATGATTAGGATATTTTGAAAGTGTTTTGAGGAAAGAGAAATATATTTTGGAAAAAAGTAGTATTAAATGTTTGAATTTATTTACGGGGAAATGAAAACATTTCCCCAAAAGAAAACTAAACAAAGTTTTAAATTTTTAAGTTGTAAGAATTCAAAGTTCAAACGTTATATTTCTACTATAGTTTTATCACAACAACAATTACTGCCATACATTTAACATTGGCATGAGTGAGAGTCTAACCCATAACTTGATTCTGGTACAATTTGTGAGCATGTTTTCACAAAAATGCAAAAAAATAAAAAATAAAAACATTGTTAGAAAATAGCCTAAAATTTCAGTATTAATAGAAAATCTTGCATAAAGGCCCCCATCTATCAAAGTTAACGACAGTTATGGAGCACGCGCTGGTTTTGCGAAAATGAATGTTTTTTGGTGGATTTTGACTGAATTAACTCTATTAATTGACCAATATGCCCTTTATTGTATATATTCATGTATCGTTCTTTATAATTACAAAAATACCCTTTGAAGTTCGTTTAACAACATTCACCCTTTAAACTTATTTCATAATAATATTTAATATTAAATCCTTAATTTATAAAAATTTAAAATAATATTTATAAATAATATCTTTGTTTTCTAAAAAATCACAAGAGAACTACAAATAATAATGCAGAAAATCACAGAACATAAATTATAAATATTAGCGAATGTTATCATTTCTAATTTCATAAATATCTTTGTTTGCTAATGTCATCATTTCTCTTGCTAGATAAATTATAAATATTAGCGAACATAGCATGTAATTAGCAAATATATAAATAGTTATGAAGTGTTACCATATTTGTTACTAAATGGTGCACAAGAGAAGATATTAATTGAAAGTATTACCTGAAGAACAATAGACATGAGTTATATTTTTAAGCTTAGTAATTGGTCGGATCTACTCCTTAATGATTTGCACATAGTAATAGCCATCGAATAGATACAATAATTACACGGGACTCCTCCCTGACCTTTGGATTCTTTTGCAAAGCCTTCCTTCTAGAATTTTTTTTTTTATCAAAGATTTCAACAAAATTTATTTTAAAAATACAAACACACATATTCCCATATTTTTGGGAAATGAAAAAGCTTAAATTTCAAAATTATAACCTTGTGAGGCATAACACTTTTGAAAAAATGAAATAAGTGTAATCAAAATTTAAATTTTAAGGTCTATTCAATGACATAAACAATATAGACTATTTTTATACCTAAAACATAAATATGATTTTAGTAATTAGATAGTTTATAATTTTTGAAATGCATAATTTCGGATTGAAGCAAGAGAGTAAACTTAATTACAAAGACCATCTTTAATAATATAATAAGATATTCAAATGCATGTTTTTTCATAGATAAATAATAATATGTTTCTATACACTGTTGAACTTCATAATCTAAATTTCAGGATTACAATTTTTTTTCAAGATAATTTATTTTAAAATATGATCTCTTTTAATAAATTTAAAATTAATGTATAAAGTTAATCTATACTCTTTATTTTAGTAAATATGACAGGCTCTAATTTTCATCTTTACTTATTCTAAAATATATGCATTTCAAAAGCTAAGTTTAATTAATTATTATGTGTTTTTCTCATATTAAAATTAGTATATTCTCTTTAGTTTTTGAAGAGGATACAATTTAGCTTTATCTCACCTTTCATTATTCAAATATATATTTAAAAGACTTTAATTTTTTAAAAGTTCTCATACATAAAATTAATAAATTTTATTCATATATATTATTGAAGATGGACTTCAATTAAAACACACATCTGGTTTCTTTTTTAACACTATATATCATTTTATCATGTATTAAATTACTATTTTGTGTATAACTGAAATTTAACTATTGATTTCTCACTTCTTATATAATTTTATTTAACTCTCATTTAATTTTTATACAAGATAGATTGATTTCATATATACTAGGTTAGGGGTATTTTAGTTTTTAAATAAAACTTTAGTAGAATTTTTGACCAAAATTTTATTAGAGATATGATTTTTGTTAAAAATTTGAACCTTAAGAAAGGTGCACGCCAAAAGTACATGGTATTGAAACTTGATTGAAAACAATACTCTCCAAAATATTTTGGTTTGGATGTTTCTTTATTTCATTTAACGTGGGAGATTGCAAGTATAGACATGAATTTCGTATTAAAATGTTCCATGAATCTTGGTCGAGGTGTAATTCTATTTTAACCTGTTCCTTCTCTATTATTTTTAATATCTAGAGTTGAATTTTCAAGTAGTGATGTTTACTATGATGCACGTAACACTTCTATTAGCAAAAATTATGCTCGTTAATTGAACATCATTTTTTCTTTGGAAACTCCTTCTATAAGTGTCTAATAATTCAAAAATATTTTCAAAATATTAATATTTAAATAAATAGTAGATATGTATGTTCAACACTTTTGACATATTGTGTTCGATAATGTATAAACACAAATTATTTCTAGTGAAATATATACAATGTGAAAAATTATAAATTTTTATTATTAAATAATTTATATTTTAACTTATTGCTAATTTAATTAGTTTATTTTATAATTTTATGCTAAGATGTGTTTTAAATATGTAATTTAATATGTATATATTTATTATACATCACAAAATCTTTTCATATGCATTGTCACATTACAACACTAGAATGTTTTATTGTTTGAATTACTACAAGTTTTATTACTAATTTTTTCATAATAATTAAATTACTTATTTATTTTTATCTTATCGTGCTCTAGTCGTGTTGCAACCTATATCTTTTGTCATTATTGTATCCCATTATTGTGTCTTATTCGTGTCATCGTGTTCGTGCAATACAAAATATTTGTCAATCAATTTAATTATTTTTTGTGAATTAATATTGAATAACTTATTTGATTCTTCATTGACTAATCTTAATGATATTAAACAAAATAAAAAAAATATTATTTAATTTTATTTATTAGAAAGATAATTAAAAATTAATCATTTTATAGTAAATTAATTAAAAAATTAAATAATTTATTTTGATGATGTAACCAAGTGAAAATTAAATAAGGATAAACTAACAATTTTATTTTGGATCTCAAATTAATGTCACGTTAGGAGTATGATTGTATGAGACAAAAATTAGACTCTTTTTCCTATTAAAAATATTTAGAATTCTCAAACTCTTTTCCATGATAACTCCTTATTCTTGCAATTTTACATGCTTTCTCATTTCTAAGTCTAATACAAAGTCTTTTAAAAATTATGAAAGTATCAGATTTTTCTATGATAAAATCAATTCATGTAAATCTTGAAAAATCATCAACACAAATGAAAGCATACTTCTTACCACCAATACTTTCTACCTGCATTGGTCCCATAAGATCCATGTGCAAGAGTTCTAGGCAGCGTGTTGTGGCAGCATGTTGTAATACTTTATGCGATTCCTTTTTTTATTTTCTAAATTGATATGGTCCCAAAACACCTGAGTTTTTCTTGCTAAGCTTTGGCACACCTAGGATAGCTCATGCATTAACAAGTTTGTGTAAACTTAAAAAATTCATATGTCATAGTTTCTGGTGCCAGAGTTCAATTTCCTGAGTCCGAGTGTTGTAACAATTCAGCTTATGTTGCAACTTGTAGCAATTGTCAGATGATCTTGTACCTGTCAAAACACATTTATTAGAATCATCAAACACTTGACATGAATCTTTGTTAAATTTGACAAGTAAATTCTGATCACACAGTTGACTAATACTAATCAAATTAGCATTTAATCCTTCAACATGTAACACATTTTTGAGTGTTGGAAGTCCTTCAACATTTAGTGTCCCCTTCCATTGATTCGTGCCCTAACTCCATCTCCAAATGTAACCTGACCTCCTTCTTGGTTTTGGTAATTCCTTAATTTTTTTTTATCACCTATCATATGCCAAGAGCATCCACTGTAAAAATACCAAGATTCAATGATGTTAGCTTTTAATGAAATATGAGCCACATGACATGCAAGATCAATTTTCTTGATCAAAATTCTACGTTTAGAATCATTTTTTAAATCAATCTTGATCTTAGGAGTGTTCTTTGTAGGATATTGCAACATTCAAGAAAACATTGAATCAGTTCTCATGTCATTGAGCAAAGCTTTTTTATATTTGAAACAGTTAGGCCTAATATGCCCAGGTATTTGATAAAAAATGACAAGTAGGGACAAACTTGTTGACCAGACCTTTTGGCATATTCAAATACAGATTCAGACTTACCAATTTCCTTCACAAAAATTATTTTAGAACTTTTACATGAGTTCTGCAATTCTGGACCTTTTGAGTATGAAAATCTACCTGAATATCCTAAACCAGCACAGTTTTCACTATATTGTTCAATGGAAAGAATTTCATCCAATTGAGATATTCTAGAATCAAGTTCCTTACAGACTTCATTGTGTTTTCAAATTTTTTCTTGACTTTGTCAAGTTCATGTGTTCTGTCAGAGGCCAAAAGTTCAAACTTGATCACATCACTTTTAAGTGCCTCATTTTTTTTTGTCAAGATAGCAACTTGTTTCGCAAGTCCTTCATTAGTTTTGCACACTTTAAGCCAATTCTCAAACATCTCTTGGTACTTGCGTTGAATGCCCTCAATACTAGGTCCTTCATCATCACTGCTTCCATCAGAATCTGTACCTGATAAAGAAATAAAATTTAGACAGACTTCTGAAGAAGAAATAATTGATTCATACCTGCGAGATGTTGCAACATTTCAAACAACATCCTTTGTAGCATCCAATGTTTCTATCTGTTTTTTCTTTTTCAGGGTGATGGAGGTAAGTGCAACGTGATTGCTAACATGTTCTTCCTATTCCTCTTGACTGCATTTAGAACCTTCATCACTCCAAGTGGTGTTGAGTGATCTGCTCATTTTCTTTAAGGTGTTAGCATACTTAGCTTGAATATGATCAAATCCTTCACATTCCCTGTATTGAATTCTCTTATTTTTCTTGAAATTAGATGCATTAGACTTACTTTTATTTTTCTAAGAGTTAGTTATTTTACCGACCTTGGGGATTTATTTTCTTTATTCATTTGCTTTAGAAATTTTCCAAATTTCTTGGTAAGTAAAAGAAGTGGATCATCATCATTCCCATGATTTTGTTCATTTTTAGTTTCAACCTACAATGCAATACCTTTGTTATTTTTCCTTTTATTTTAATTCAAATTCATTTCAATAGTTTGTAGTACCTCCATCAATTTATCTAATCTCAGTTCTGTAAGGTCCCTAGCTTCTTCAACAACAGTCACTTTATATGCAAAACTCTCTAGAAATGATCTCGAAACTTTCCTAACAAGTTTAAAATCACTGTATTTCTCACCTAAATCATGTGCTTCATTAGTAATATCATACAATTTACCATTAAACACAGTAATTGTTTCATTTTTTCCATCCTTAAATTTTCAAACATAGTGGCAAGAATTTAAAGTTTAGGCATTCTTACAGCCTTAGTTTCTTCGTATGTAATTTGTAAGACATCCCACGATTCTTTAGCAAATTCACATGTAGAAATCAACTTGAATTGATTCTCATCAACAACACTAAATATGGCATTCAGTGTCTTGGAATTGAAATTCACCACTTGATCTTCTGCAGTCAACCACTCCGTTTCAGGTTTGCATACCTCCTCTTTATCAATAGTTTTTTTTTGGATGATTCCATCCAGTCAAGATTGACTTCAATGCTCATTTGTCAAGTGACTTGATGAATGCCCTCATTTTGGCTTTCCAATAAGAATAATTGGATCCATTAAGAAATAGGGAATGTGACACCAGAATTTCCTTCACGCAGTTGTTCTATGCCCGCAACAAATAAAAACCAGAATCTCACTAATTAGTTTTAGTGACCTGCTCTTGATGCCAATTGAATTAATCTGTTAACCCATTTTTTTTTAAAATCCTATGTGTTGTGACAAGTGTTGTAATATGTACATAGAACATGCAGCGGAAATAAAAAGATAAACACCAGAATTTTTACTTGTTTCAAGTACTACGTACTCTACTGCACGAGGCCATACCCAGAAAAAGAAACAATTCACTAATCATTAACAATTTACATAATACATCTTATGAAATTAAAATAATTTAAAGACTTCATCTTTAAATAAAGACCATCCTATGTATTCCACTAATTAGTTGTTCCTACAAGCCCCCCTCGACTTAAATCATCACTGCGGGACTTCCTCCAACTCTAAACTTCTTGAAATGACTAATTCAATTTTCTCCCGAAAACCTTCACCTTCTTCTCCTGAAGAATGTATACGAGTAATTATCACTAGTGGACTTTCTCCAATTCTGAACTCCTTCAAATGGCTGATGCGGTCATCTCCTAAAAACCTTTTTCATCTTCTCCCGAAGAATGTATGTGAGTGGAAAACACCTCACCTTTAAATCACTTTCCTAGCACTATTCAGTTCATTCTCTTAGGTTCTTCAATGTTGAGACTTGGTAAATATGCACCTGTGTATTTCCATCCAAATCCTCTTTGAAATTGGGTCTTGATTGTTGGATATCTGAAAGGTGTTGATTTCTTGATTTATTGTTTTATCCATAAAATTCTCCAAATCTTCTCTTACCTTATCAAAACAAATTAGGAATATCTTTAGTTTCAGCACATTTATCACACATATGACTTTACTAAATACCTTAAATAAATATTTCAAAAATTCCTGAATTATGAAAATCTGCCCAAAATAATTATAATTAATTAAAACAATTAACTAATTAAATACTGTTCTGTCAACAGTGTTGCAACATCTCTCACAACATTGCTTGGAATACCTAGTTTCTGTGCAGAATTCCAACTTCTATAACTGCCAATCTTTTCTGACACTAACACATATATACATAAATCCTTCTTTGCCTCTCTAAAAAGAAGAAAAGGTCCCGACACTTAAAAATTATATTCTTCTATTAATCTGTTATTTCTTCTTTTTCTATTTTTATCCATACAAGGGTGGTTGGTATATCTATTCTCAAGAGTACAGTCTTTAGAATATATTTGCTATTGGGCTTGTATACTAGGAACAATTATAATTTCCAAGAAGATACCTGCATAAGTGTGGAAATTGTTGTTTAAAGAAAATATCTTGAGTGGCATGCATAGTCCAATTCGATTTTCTGTTTTAGGTTTTCTTTTATATCAATTGGGGATTTTCCCAACAAGTTAAGAACAACAAATTCAGAAATGACTACTCCTATAATGATAAAGATGCCCTCACAAGAGGTTGAAAGGTTGGAGCGTTTTGATGGCCTGAGTTTCAATCGTTGGCTGCCATGTTCACAAACCAACAAAATGGATGGTTCATACTCTCAAGAGCAAATTAAATGGTTGGGAGATGACTATATATGTAGAGGGACGATTTTGGGAGTAAAGTCTAATGGTTTATTTGATGTGTATTACTCGACGGCACTGGAATTATGGACTGTACTTGTTGCAAGGAACACAACGGAAGATGCCAGACATAGAGCGTATTTGATTAACAAGTATGTGGAATTTAAGATGGTGGATAACAAGCTAATTATGGAGCAAGTCCAAGAAATAGTTCGAATTGCTCAAGAAATTGCTGTAATTGGAGAACCAATGACTGAAAATTTTCAAGTTTTAACCATTATTGGTAAGTTGTCGTCTTCATGGAAAGATTATAGAAAAATGTTGAAGCATACGCGAGAAAATCAAACTTTGGAGGAGTTGCTTCGACATTTGCAAATTGAGGAGCAAGCACGAGTGCGTGATAAAATGGAGGAAGATCAAACCCAGGTAAGCGGTTCCAATGTTACTTCTAATAATGTGCATTCAATTGATATATCTAATCCTGGCAATGATAGTGGTTCTAAGATGGCTTTCAAGAAAAAGAAAAAGTGTAATTTCAAGCCTAGACTTTAAAGGTAAAATCTCAACACCAGGATTCAAACAGAGAGGTCCTTATTATGTTTGTGGAAAAACTAATCATAAGGTAGCCAAGTGTCATTTTCAGAGAGGGCAAAAGAGTAGCAATGAAAGCAACAATGTTGAAGAGGAGAAAATTATCGCTATGATTACCGAGAACTTTATGGTAGATTCTAATGAAGGTTGGTGGGTGGATTCAGCAGCTACATACCATGTAACACCGCATAAAAATATTTTCAAAACTTACAATAAAGTGGAGGATGACAATAAGCTCTTCATGGGAAATTCTGCAACAAGCAAGATGGTGGGTTGTGGTTCGGTTGACTTGAAACTGTCTTCTGGAAAGACCCTTACTTTAAAGAATGTACTTCATATACCAGGAATTAGAAAGGGCCTAATTTCTGTTTTCTTGTTAAGCCATCATGGAATTCGAGTTGTATTTGAAGCTGATAAAATGATCCTAACCAAAAATGGGACTTTTATCGGCAAAGGTTATGCTAAGGACAAGATGTATCTTTTGAGCACAAATAATGAGAATATTATGCATTCTTCTTATGTTTGTGACTTGAATGGTATTTTGCATTATAGGTTAGGACATGCCAGTAAGAAAATAATTAATAGAATGTCTCAATTTAATTTAATTCCAAAGTATAATATTAATGACTCCAAGAAATGTGAATTTTGTGCTCAAGTAAAATTAACTAGAAAACCCTTTAAATCTGTAACTAGAAATTCAAGCATTTTAGAATTAGTGCATACAGATGTTTGTGATATAAAGAATTTGAAAATAGAGATGGTAAAAGAAATTTTGTGACTTTTATAGATGACTATTCTAAGTATACTTATGTATATTTGCTTAGATCAAAGGATGAAGTTTTTGGTGCATTTAAAATATACAAATCACCAGTAGTCAGTTAGGTAAAACAATTAAAATATTAAGAAGTGATAGGGGAGGTGAATATCTTTCAAATGAATTTGTGAAGTTTTGTGAAAAAAAATAGTATTACACATCGAACTAGTGCACCTCGTACCCTTCAACAAAATGGTGTGACAGAACGTAAAAATAAAACTTTGCTAAGTTAATACTATGTTATTGAGTTCATATTTACCTTTTAATTTTTAGGGTGAAGCTTTGTTATCTGCTAATCACATTGCAATAGAATTTTACATAAAGGCTTTGAAAAAACTCCATATGAACTATGGAAAAATAAGGCCCCTAACCTAGAATATTTTAGAACATGGGGTTGTCTTGCCTGTGCTTCAGATACTTCATTTAAGAGAAATAAAATTGGTCCTAAAGGATTAAATCAGTTTTTATTGGTTATGCTAGTGATAGTAAAGCATATAGATTTTTAGATTTGAAGAATAACATTGCCTTTGAAGCCACTACAACTAATTTTTTTGAAAGTAAGAAAATTAAATATGCTAACCCATTTGATATAGATAAGGGTTTATTTGGTTCACTTTTACAAGGCCAAAGTGCTAATGAATCTCAATATACGTATTTTGAAAAAGATGATCCTAATAACAGTAGTTCTCCAGAAAATGGTGAAACTAGTGAACCGGGTTTGAGAAGAAGTAAAAGGAATAGAATAGAAAAGGATTTTTGACCTGAAATATTTACATATAATGTAGAAGAATCTAGAGGCTTCAAAAAAATCATGTCTTTGCCTGATGCTAATTATTGGAAAGAAGCAACAGATGATGAAATCAAGTCGATAATAGATAAAAATACTTGGACTTTAACAAGTTTGCCTCCTAATGCTAAAACATTAGGTAGAATATGGGTATTGAAAAAGAAACTTAAAACTTATGGTTTTGTCAATACGTATAAGGCTAGATTAGTGTTTAAAAAATTTAAACAAAAGGAAGGAATAGATTACTTTGAAATATTTTTCTACATTACAAAGTTGACATCCTTAAGGATTATGTCTGCCATAGCCTCAATATATAACTTATAATACATCAAATGGATGTTAAAAGAGCCTTTTTAAATGGAGATTTACATGGGGAAAAAAATATATTGAACAACCTGAAGGTTTTGTTATAAAAGAGTTAGAAGACAAAGTATATAAGCTCATAAGTCATTGTATGGAGTTAAACAAACTCCTAGACAATGGAATAAAAAATTTAGGGAAGAAATTAAACAATTTGGCTTCAAGAGTAATAAAGTTGATGATTGTGTATTTACTAAACGTGTTACAAATTCATCTATTGATAACTGCATATTTTGACATATTTTTATATTTCTTTATACTTTTCTTATTTTATTCTTGTTAATATTATAGTTTTATTAATACTTTGTGTTAGAGAATCGATGAATAAAAAGAAATCAAAAAGAGTCAAAATAAAACCAAAGAAGACAACATGTTTTGTGAGCAAGTTGGGAGATAATATTTTATTAGATCAAAGAAGCATCACAATTAGAAAAAAATGGTCATTTTTGCCTACGTCCATTATGTGTAAATCAAAATATATGCAAGAATCACTTAGACTTTGCAAGTGATTGTTGGGCTTACATTAAATTCCAAATAAGCATGTTTCTAGACTTGTCCAGTTTTTGTATTTTGGGCATAACTTCATGTCCAAAAGCTCTATAGACCTAAATCTTATTTCATTTGAAATTAAAAGATAGAACTACAACCTTATTGTTGGAAGCTCAATCTAATTCAGTCTTGATTAAAATAGAAAATTCATTCAAGTGTGTATATTAGAAGAGATCTATCTATGCTGACACATCTCCTTAAATTAAGCATAAATTTCTCCCTAATGGTTAGAATTAGGTAATTCAAGTTGAAAAATGAAACTAATAGACAAATATACAACTTTCCTGTTGATCATATTTCCAAAATTAGATGATTTCGTAGAGAACAATATATAACAAAATTGGATCTGAAAAAAATATGTGAAATTGGAGCATATTTGAAGTAAATTTGGAGTAGATTTGGAGATACCAATTTAGGAACTCTTCTAGTATAAATAGGGCTCTTGGATGTCATTGAAAAAATAAAAAAACTCTTGGAGGGGGAATTTTTATTTTATTATTGTCTTTCTTTAGACTAAATTTTCTAGTAGTAATGTAAGTTTTCTAAAAGTAATAGAAATGTATTCTTTAGTTTCTCTTCTATTTATAGTCTTTTCTACTTTTATTAGGTCTTTTAAAATTTCATTTAGTTGAGGAGAAAGGATGAACCTCTTGATGGAGGAAGATAAACGATTATAAATGTGCATAATTTTTAAGTGTGTAATTTTTTATTAAACCCTCCTTATTTTGTGGTAATTCTTGATTTATGTATCACCAATGATACAATAAATACTTGGGTTCATTTAGCTTTTTGTCTGGTTCTACTACACCGACTCCTAATGTGAAACCTTGATTTGTTGTAAACAAAGGTGTACATAATACTTAATCCCATAAATAAGTATTAGCATTAAAACCTTTCTTATTTAGTGGCGATCCTTGATTTTTGTTTCACAAAATGGTACAATAAATACTTGGGTTCATTTATCTTGATGTACGATTCTACTACACTAACTGCTAACGTGAAATTTTAATTTGTTGTTGAGAAAGGTATGCAGAAATACTTAATCTCATTAATAAATATTGGTGTTAAGAGATAATTTGCAAATAGTAAAACAATATCATGATTACCTTAATGCATGAACTATTTGATAATATTTTTCCATTGAAAGCTTCTTTGTGTATGAATTCCAACAGTGGCATTTAAAAGAGGTAAAAAAATAATAAATAATCATTCCTTTATCCAAAACTCAAGAGCGGATCTCTAATCCTCAGTACTTTTATTATTTTGATTTCTTAGTTATAGCATAATTTTTTTTTTGTAATCTAAACCACATTCAGCCCATCTTTTAAGAAATATAAACCCAAAAACTTCAAACAACTTTTTTGTGAATCGACCTATGACTTCTGAGAAATTTATTACTTGACACAACCTGCACTTGGGTTTGCAATCTTAAAGTTATAGCATATATTGTAATAACATTTTATGTTGATGATTTATTGATATTTTCTTTCTCTCTAGAATTGATAAATGAGATAAAGAATTATATTGCTCATGTTTTTTATGTTAAAGATATGGGGCCTATTGATGTGATCTTGGCTGTAAAGATTATTAGAGATAAAGGAAATTTTATTTTGTCACAATTACATTATGATAAAAAAAAATATTGAAAAAGTTAAGTATATATGATTGTAATCCTAGTAATACTCCATTAGACACTCATCATAAACTTGTTCCAAATGATGGTGAACCTGTAGCTCAAGTTGAGTATGCAAAAATAATTGGGAGTTTAATGTATTTATTGAACTGCACTAGGCATGACATAGCAAGCTTAGTAGGTTTACTCACAATCCTAGTTATGAGCATTGGAAAGAAATAGATAGACTCTTGAGATATTTATAAGATACTATTAATTATTCTTTACAATATTTTGGTATTGGTTCTTCTTTGGAATGTTATAGTGATGCAGATTGGGCTTCTTGGAAAATTAGCTCAAAGTCTACTAGTGGATGGTTGTTTACACTTGGTGGTGGAGCTGTAGCTTGGTCATCAAAGAAGCAGACCTGTATAGCTATGTCCTCAATGGAATCTGAATATGTGACTATGTCACTAGCAGGTAAGGATGCCATGTAGATTAGAAGATTCCTGAGGCATATACTGTAACACCCCCACCAATAAATATAGATATTGATACAACAATAATTTTGACAAGGTAGCACATGTGTGTACATGTGTATATATATAATTTTTTTTATCAACTGTAGCACTTTGAAAACAATAAAAGTATTTTCTTACATTTAACCCTATATATAGAAAAAATACCGTTTTTATAAAAAAATAGAACACCCATCACAGTCACGCTATTCTCAACTTATTTACTATAAAATTTTAAGATATATAGGACACGACACCCCAAATTTATAATACAATAGACTCAAAAATTAAAATAATAGCCTATACTTTTGGAAGAAGTAAGGACATTTTGCATCTTGTAACCCTTTATATATAGACAATAATTTACACAATAATAATGATTGTAAAAATTAAAATATGCCTAAAACATAATCCAACAGGTCATCATCCATGTACAGTGATCCTCAGAAGTCTGTAGAAACTCCGATAATCAACCCAATAGCCTCTGAGTCTCAGGTATCACCATGCTTATCTACAATGCATGAACTATATGAGCTAACACCCAATAAGTGAAAATCATGCATGCTGAAGAGATAATCTAACATATATGTGATGCATCTCTATGAAATCATGCCAAGAATGCAAGCTCCTGGACCAAAATAGTTCATTCAAAATCATTTTCCACCACTGGACCCTTGGCCTACCTACTATGTACCGGATAGAGTTATCAACAATATCATTAATCACATGGCCATAAACAGATTGACATAGTCCGGGGGCCATCTCCTAGGATCACCAGAGGTCCACCCCCTGTCTTCCTTTGTGATCCTCTAGAAGTCTTCCTACTAGCAACGTTAATAAGGGCACAGTCAAGTGGTCCACCCTCTCGTGACCACCAGAAGCACACCCCCTGTCAACCCCTATGATCCTTCGAGAAGTAACACTCGTGGTGCCCCAAAATATCACATAAGCACGCCTCGCATGCCTCGGTACACTAGTAGTGGCCAAATAAAATATTTTTTTTTATGAAAATCATGTCTCAAATCATATTATACATGCAAGAACCTCAACTATACTCTTATGTCGTGCATGAACATGTAAATGCTCATGAATGGTATGTTCAATATGAAATGTAAGTCATCTTGCTCTCAACATGTCTCAAGAATTAGAAAACTCTTAGGGTACATACTTACTTTTCACCCAATCAATTTAAATATCATCAACACATTAAGTATAAATGTTTCAAGACATACTATGTTCATGCATTGTAGTTGCAAATGGATTTTCACTTACCTTTGATCGGTTGTGTGTTACTTCTAGGTTTCTTAACTATTACTCCCCAACCCTAGATGTGAAACAATCTGTAAAAATACAAGATGTCAATCACCATCCTCAATTACCAAGTTCATTATACCTAATGTAGTATAAAGATCTTATATCTCAATTTAACTAAACAACCTTACCACTTAAAAACTATAACCGAATACAATCTTCTACGCACCTTTGTTCCACATCTTAAATGCATACTAACCTTAATTAATTGATGTATTATAACTCTTACAACATCACCCTAAAAGTTAGGGATCAAATGCACCACATCTATGCTGGAACATATTAATGAACCAAATGGGACAGATTCACAACTTCACATTTTCTTGCTGCTATATTAATTTGCATGATGATTTTGATACCCTTAGACATATTCATTCACTCCCCAATTTTTATCACACTTAGCTAACATCAAAGAAAATGTAACTATGTCATAAAATGGCTAAAACACATGGATATAGCTTCCAAGTTCAGCTCCCTTCACAGCATACTGAAATAGATTTTTCCTACCATAATAGTTTTGTGCACTTCATGACATTAATGGTTTTGGCACCCTTAAGTATATTCAATCACTCTCAAATTTTTAGAACACTTAGATAACATATATTAAGAGATAACTAGGTCATATTCTTGCCTAAAATAATGGATTTAGCTCCCCTAATTCAGTCTCCTTCACAGCACACCAAAACAGATTTTTCTACTTTGGCAGTTTGAGTGTTTCTCCAATATCATTCTCTGTTTCAATTTCTAACCGATCAAAATTCATTCCAATACTCTTAACTCATATATAAATATGTATAGGATTATAATTACAGGTTTTATTCAACATACCATACACTTTTGAAGCCTAAAACACAAGAAAATAATAAGGTAATAGTTTCTACCACAAGTATTTCCTATTAAGTGTTTGTCATCAAAAACCCTTTATTTGTAAACCAAAGTCTAACTAAAAACTTCCTAACACTTTTATAAGAGATATTAAAAGCTTAATAAGATAATAAACCTCAAAATAAATCTAAAAGTCATGCCAAACCCATAGGTTAAGCTCACCTTGCAACAGTTTTCTACTTAAACTTGTTTATTTCTCATCCCCTTTGCTTGTTTTGCCTCCTTTTTCGGTTGGAATCACTTAGGACCTATTTAGAGAGATTTTTTTATGTATTTGAAGCTAAAATGGTGCAGAATAAGGTTCAAGTCATGGCTGTTAGCTTAAGAGTGAAGAATAGGTTGAGGTGCTAGCTTGAAAAGTCTAAGCATGAGGTAGTATAAGCTTAAGGTGACATGTAGTGGTAAAATCTGATTTTCTTCCTTATCTTGTAGCTCTAATCTTGTATGTCTCACCTATTTTTATTTGGTTGCAACCTATCTTAGTCACCATTCATTCCCATAGGTAATTCTTATGTCCGTCATTCGATCTCCAAACCGATTGACATCCGATTCTTAAATGATTATCTAGTTTGCATTTCTAAAATTACATGCACATATGGACCTTGTATTATGACACTTAAATCACATTATATCATGTCCAATATCCCAAATATGTTAATCCATGGATGTATACTTTAAAAATACCTCAATCTAATTAAATCGAATCATATAAACTTATTAATAACACCTTTAACACTTTCAAAATTATAACATATAATCTATGAATATCTAATATATCGACCAATCTATTCTTTTTCTTATTTAAATATAGAATTTTTTAATTAGGTTATAAGATCTCAACTACTAATATCATATGATAGCATTAGAGGTCTAACGATTAAGAATGCTACATAAGATGCCATGTAAATGTTAATGCAAATTAGTATATAAGTAGCATGTAATGCATGAATCACATTGACCAAGTGAGTAGTGTGAGAATTGGGTATTGCACATACCATTCATTAAAAGACCAGTACAACCCATTACTATATATTGTGATAATAAAGCAGCTATTCACTTGGTGAAAAATAAGAGGTTTACGAGTAAGTCTAAATATATATCTAGACAGTATTACTATATACGAAAATTAGTGAAAAAGAGAAAATTCATATTAGAATATTTATTGACTCATGAGATGCTAGCGGATCTACTTATTAAAGCGCATTCTGGTGAAAAAAATTATAAAATCTCAAGGAAAATAGGATTAGTACCAGTATAAGTTGGGATAGCCAAAGTTGTTGTCTACTTTTAATTAAGATATTTGTATAATATCTTTTAAGAGTTCAAAGGAACTTTAATTTTAGGCAAATCCATTGGAAATGGAACTTGGATACTTTCCGAGTACATCAATTTTTGAAATCCTATTTCTATGAGATGATGTACTTTAATCTTTGATATAATTTAGAGGTTGGACAATGTGTCCTTAACATGCTTATAGACTTATTATAGTTGGAGTCAGTGAAAGCACTCTTTATAAGCATGCCTATGTGAGTGTAGGAGGTTAGGGGCAATTTTTCTTCTAAGGCACTCATGAACAAAGGATAAGCACATGACCTTAAATGTGTTGCTTGAGAAACACCATCACCCAAATATGGTGGAACAAAATACATCAGACAATTCTATGACAAGATCCAGGTTTAGTCCTCTTTGTCATTGAACTTGATATATTTTGTTCAATCTTTAGGTTCAAGGGTCCTCCACCTATAGATTACATCATATTTTAAGTATGGATTAAAATATTTTGAGCTTACCCTTCACTCTTCGTGTATTTTGGAAAAGGTTGGGGATTGTTTGGATTTTGTTTCCAAATACCTTAAATATATATATATATATATATATATATATATATATATAATACTAATAAATAGTCAGTTAAAAAAATTAAGACTCCAAACCGTTATTAACTCCAACTATTGTGACTCTTTGAAGAAGAAAGCCGAAAGGATACATCCACTCCATATAACCTTTTCTTCTTTTTTTTAAACTGTAAGAAATAGTAAATAGGTTAACGGGTCACTCATGAGGACTGATCCGACCCACAAGGTTCAAAAAAATAAATTGATTTTTGGTGGGAGTGATTTTCTGAAAACCACCCCATAACCAACGTAAAAGGGAACTTCTCTAAAACTTTTCACTGCCTTTTTGACAACAGCATTCTCTCTCAGTAAAAAAAATAGCATAAGAAAGAAATTTGAGAGAGAAGAGGGCTATTGTGATCAAGATTTGAAGAACATCACCATTTGAGAAAGCATTTGAATTGTGGATTAAAGCCCCTTTCGTATGTGATTAGGTTTGGACGAAAGTGAGCCTCAAAGATGTGAGAAACATAAGTGATTCAACCATGACAAAAGATCCGAATTGTGATAAGTTTTTCTTGAACTTACCTCATGTTTATTTTGTTAATTTCCATTGGTATCAGACTATATATGGTTGAATTCCTGACGTTATTTGGCTCTGTTGAATGCATTAAAATATTTTTTTATGTCATTAAGTATGTAACCCGTATGATGAAAGTTTGATGGGTCTTTAATGGCAAATCTTGATATGCTTCATATTACACCATAAATTTTTAATAGAAGCATGCTTATACATAATAGAAATAATCTGAAAAGTTTCATAATGATTAAATTTGTATATTATGAGATATTTCTTGCCAAATTTATGACTGTAAAATTGATTTTCAGTCTATATGTAATGAGTTTTGTTGTATAAAACTTATACTATTAGATTCTACTCATCAAGGGCTTTCCAACCATATAAGTGTTAGTACACACACCATGATATGATGCTCCAAATTAACAACGGACACCACCATTAGATTCGGGAGATCAAAATATAGGAGAGTAGTCAATAAAACTTTGCCGAAAATTTTGAGAAGAGTACACGCGCCGCCCGGGCGAGTGGACTACACAGAAGCCTAGCCAAACATGTCCTTAGCACAGTTCCGGCGCGTGTAGGCTGTTCTAGTGGCCGTTTTTTGCCAGAAAAATATATTTATACTCAAAATTTAATTTCCAAATTTTTTGTAAATTAAAATTAATTTTTCAGTTGATAAAAATATTTTTACTGAATTTTATATTATTAAATTTGGTGAAAATTACAGAAAAATATTTCTTGAGCGAGAAAAATTCTGAACATTTTTCTGTAAATTTTGGAAATTTATTTTGAGATAGTGGCTACTCAATGGGAGTATTGGGACACTTGTACATATTTTTCTCAATTTATGAAGCACATAAAAAAAAAATTTGTTTGATAAGTCTATAAAATTGAGTATAGATTGTTTTTTTATGATTATAGTGTCATGTACTTACACAATATGACATGGATATTAAGATTGGGTTTGTGGCCAAATCTAATATATTTTTTCCATTTTTGATTATTTATAGCGGTTGTTGGGCGACTGAGAATAACTTTTGGCGAGAAGCCGAAGTGAACGTCAATTAGCGTATAATATCTTGATTATTTTGAAAGCCTTAAATAAGATAATCGATTGCATGTTAACATATTTATTGGCATAAAAAAACATGTTTAATTTGTACCATGGAATTATGCATTCTTTATTATGCTTGAAATTTATGAATGCATGATTATGTTGGAATTTATGAAAATTAAGAATGCATATTATTTTTTGAGTTTCATGCATTCAATATGATGGTACATTTTTATCTCCTTATGTGAATAACAAGATATGTTCTTGTATGTATGATTACATTATGCTATGTAGTCTAGTGGAGTTCTAAGATTAGAAGATTTTTAGTAAATCTCACCTAGAACTTATGAGATTTTGTACTATGAAATTAAATTTGTGATAATGAACATTTTGATACAGATGATGATTGCGAACTATGTGACCTTTCGAATCTATGTATTATGGTGAATTATCATAAATGTTAATTTGCTAAGTATGAAATCAAATGTATAGATGGACATATTTATGATATCTCTAAGATTAATGACAATGGCAACCAAATCTCATGCTTAGTTATGCGGGAGAATTTATTGGCAATAGTTGTGAACTAAGTGCCAGTAGAATTAGTATACGTATAACTGAGTTAAATGCTCTGGAGAGCATCAACCAAGTCATGTAAGATGTAGTGTGGATCATACTACTCAACAAATAAAAGATCAATGAGTTACCAAAAGTGAAAAAGAGAGTACATATTTATACTATTTGGGTAAACTATATGATTGATGGTTTCATATACGAATGAGAGAATCATTCTATTGATTTATGGATGTAACTAAAAGAAATATATAGGTACAATTGAGAATTGAAACATTAAAAGCTAACAATAATTTGACAAGAAACACTTTGTGCATTTAAGACGTTGCATTTAAGGGTAATGTCAAATACATTTAGAGTTTATAGTCAGCTAGCAATGTCTCTACTGATGAGTAGTAAATTCAAGCTTAATTGTCTCTTTCTAATAATAGAGAACATTTGAAAGTTAAATTTGATTTATTCAATACGAAAAGGCATTCTGAAAGATACTAACTATGGTACTAGACATTTTGAATGGTTAGTGGTGATGAATTATGATAATTATATGTTTAATTACTACATTGATTGTTTTGTTACAATTAATGTCTATTTTCTGAGTAATATAAACACTAATTTATGGACTCTATGTGCATGATCAGGTCATCATGGATAGAAACATAAACTGGTAAGAGAAGACTCATTGAGTTTATCTTTTACAATTGATTGTCGGCTTGTGCTATAAATTCAAATTGGAACCATTCAAAAGATTATAGAGTCGAGTTTTCTTGCTATTAATTCTTATAGATTTCTGTGATCAGATTAATGTGAAGGTTATGGAGGCATGAAGTCTCATACTTCATTACATATGTAAAATATTCATGTGTCTTGGTCATATCTATTTGAAATCTCATAATTTGAAATACTAGAGTGTTTTAGAATATGAAATAGAATCAAATTGAGATAACTTCGAGACTAGACCTAAGGTGTGAATGATTTCTCAATCAACTAGATGATCTATGTAATAAAGAAAAAGTTAAAAGATAATTTACTATTCCTAGCATGCCTACATAGAATGGTGTTTCAAGAGAAGAAATAGAAAATTATTTTTGATGTAACGAGATCTATGAAAACTCAAGTTAACTTGTTGATTTTCTTTGGAAAGATCTTTTGGTTAATTAGAGTCTATATCTGTATTATAAAACCTTCATGACTGATATTTTCCATTCCATAAAAGCTATGGACAAGTAGATGATCTGGCCTAAGCTGCCTTAGAAGTTGAGAATTGATTGTCTCTAATTATAAATTTTCAAATGAATTTGAAAATTAGATCATTGAGATAATAAAAGTATATCTTGAAAATATATTAATTAGTATAAGGGGAACATGTTCTAAATGAACAAGGAGATGGAATTATGATTTACATTAGATCACAGAATATCATATTTCTGAAGAGTGATTTTTCTAGAAGGGAAGATCTTAAAATATTAAATTTTGTTTGAGGCAAATGATTCAGATGGTGGCTATGTGTCTGATAGATAACTTATGATGTAAGAATATTTATTTTTTCTTGTTTTGAGTGGGAGTAATTTTATTCAAGTGATCAAGCTAAAAATGAATCAGAACTTTGTGCAAGCACAAAATAATCTCCAGAAGATGATGTAGAGTCTAATATGGTGAGACTCTATAATGTCCTACAAAGGTAATTGAATTAAAACAATGGAAGAATACTATACAACTATAAAATCTGTTAGCCTGTGTGGCAATAATTGCTCTCATGGCAAAATCACAACCAAAATGCGGCATTTGGATTATTGCACTATTTAAAGATTTGAGTTGCAGAGTTGTTATAAGCTATAATTTTTTGGCTCAACAGCAAATGCTCAATTCTGCAAAATCATACCAAGTTTGGAATTTTGGTTAAACTTTGGATCAAGGCTATTGAGAATTAATGTGTTATCAAAATATAGCAAAAGGCTAATATAATTATTATGAGGTGTAAAGTTCGCCTAGTGGTTAAAAAGGTTACACTTTTGAAGTCAATTTTTTTTCCACTAATGGTGATATGTGCCTTTATTCTATTTTCTTGGTTATTATGAATATCTAAGTTTTAGAACTACATCAAATAGACTAAAGATTGCATTCTCAAATGGAGAATTGGTCCATAGAGGATTATGTAAAGAAACCCATATGGAATGTTTAAACGATTCCATAGCAGAAGGCCAAGAAGATAAAGTTTGTTGAACTTAAAATCTTCATGACCTAAGGTATTTTTTTTAGGATGGTATATGAGATTTCATAACGTGGTGATCTCATAAATTTTCATCATAGAGATGAAAACCATTATTCTCTTGTGCAAAAGTCTATTAAGAGGTTTGTGATTCTATCTCTTTATTGATGATATCATATTAACTAGGAAGATAAGGAGTATGTATAAGCTATTGAGATATGGTTATCCTTTTGCTTATGAATTAGAGAACATGATGAGTAAAACTCAGTACTTTGTATTAAAATCCATGCAAATTGTTCAAAATGCATCTTACTTTGTGCTAAAAGCCATATTTGTAAAAAAAAAATTAGAACGATTTAAAATGGAGAGTTTTAAACTCATACATACCTATGTTATGAAATTTCAATCTTAAAATATGTCCAAAGACTCGAAGAGAAGTGTCTAGACCTCTATATCTCAATAATTATTGTTTGGAGCTTGATGTGCATTGTGGCCAATACTTGCTCCAAATATTTGTTATGCCATAGGTCAGAAAGTATCAATCCAATCCTAATGAGTGGCATTGGATAATAATAATGAGAATATTTAGATACTTTATGAAAACTGCAGATAGTTTCCTTTTGGTATGAAGGAAAATTTTCTTTGTGATTGAGAGAATACACATATTTGGATGAGTGTAAATCTACCCCCAAGTTTGTTTTTTTTTATATGGAAAATATGCTAGCTCTTAGAGGGGTAAGAAACAAATATATGTAACATAGTGCACAGTTTGAGAATAACTTGTGGCATATATATTTGCAGTATGATGTATTTGGTTAAGATGTTCTATACCATTGGGGAGTTGTAAGCAGTTATGTTAGAGTTCTGATAATATGTTGAGATAATCAGTCAGTTATTGCTTACAGTACTAAAGATGTCAATACATTAAAACCAAATACACATTATAGCTTTGTGAGAGATATCATTGCAAAGAAATAAGTATGTCTACGCATTTCATAGTAGCTACCTACTTAGCCTCAACCCAGAGATGTATTTGCAGGCTATGTCAAATTTCTAGGATTAGAATACAATCTCTTTGAACTTTAGAATGTTCATAGAGTTGCGCTCATAAGTTTAAGACATTGGAATGTTATGTATGTGTTCAAATTTATGATGATGTACATTCAATGTCTAAGTATGTTGTATAAGTAGAGATTGACTCTCTCACACGAGCAATTGCCTCTGATGTTGAGTTGCATGCAGAGATGAGATATTTTATGATTTTATTGTGTATAAAATCATAAAGAATATATCACCTTGATAAATGATCAAGATGAGATTACTCTTATAAATTTGAGTAATCGAAATGAATTCCCACTATCCATTAAACTTGTCTTATGGCGAGATGTGAGTTTTCTTGATATTAGTGATTTTGAGGACAAAAGAGAAGAAAAACCAGGTTAAATGTCGGGGTACACTTGAACCAAGATTTGTATGGTGCATTATTTTTTTAAAATATGGCATACACTTCCAAGAAGGAAGGAAGCACCATAGCACGTTTCATACCATGTGTGCCAAAGTGACCATTGGGTAATGAGTGAAAAGATCCTTATTTCCTCATTATGTGAGACCTAGAGGTTTGTATAACCTCATTGTTTACCCTTATGACTTTCAACTGTTTCTCAAACTTTAATCTAGTGTTGCTACTTTAGCATGCTCCCAATAATCATGGATGATTCTGTAATGCGGGACATGTCTAGGAAAGCAGTTATTTTGAAGTTGAAAGATTTTATTGGGAAAGAAAAACAATTATGTGAAACTTAGATGTTTGGAACGTAATTGTGAATACATGATAAGGTATTGAAATCAGGTATGCTCTTATATTATATGAGGGATCAGAGATACTTTGATTGGTGTAGCAAATAAGTCTGGGGTATAGCGAGATGTTTTGTCCTTGTATTTTATTTTTATTTTTTTTTGAGAAATTGAACTGTTATATATCCTTAACCAGTATATGACATTAAACTTGTATTAAAATGCTCACTGGTCACATGATCCATTTGCTTGTATAAAATTAGTGGTGTATAATTATGATCACAATAGGTAAAGGTCCGACCCTCATGTGCGAGTGAGATATGTAAGAAATAGTAAATGGATTAACGGGTCACCCATGAGGACTGACCCGACCCACAAGGTTAAAAAAAATGAACTGATTTTTGGTGGGAGTGGTTTTCTGAAAACCACCCCATAACCAACGTAAAAGGGAACTTTCTTAAAACTTTTCACTGCCTTTTTGACAACAACATTCTCTCTCTGTAAAAAAAATAATATAAGAAATAAATTTGAAGAGAAAGAGGCTATTGTGATCAAGATTTGAAGAACATCACCGTTTGAGAAAGCATTTGAATGTGAATTAAAACTCCTTCCGTATGTGATTGTGTTTGGACGAAAGTGAGCCTTCAAAGATGTGAGAAACATGAGTGATTCAAGCATGGCAAAAGATCCGAATTGTGATAAGTTTTTCTTGAACTTACCTCATATTTATTTTGTTTAATTTCTGTCATAAACTGTAATACACCGTTGGAAATATATATAGAAAACATATATACAGAAATTCTTCTCTGCCTCTCTAAAAACAAGAAAAGGTCCAGACACACTTAAAAATTCTATTCTTCTATTAATCTGTTATTTCTTCTTCTTCTTCTTCTTCTGTTTTTATCCACATATCGATACAAAGGTGGTTGGTGTATCTATTCTCAAGAGTGTAGTCTTTAGAATATATTTGGTGTTGGGTTTGTATCCTGAGAACAATTATAATTTCAAAAAAGACACGTGCATAAGTGTGGAAATTGTTGTTCTTAAGAAAGTATCTTGAGTGATTGGAATTCGATTCTTAGTTTCAGATTTTCTTTTATATCAATTGGGGAATTTTTCTCAACACTTATTATTGGAGAGAAGAGTAAACCTCTAATTATTTACCTTTTGGGAGAACACTTAACCAGCTTCTGGATGCGAATCGATTTATAATATGAGCATTGTGCTCTTATTATGAAATCCAACTTTATTCGAACAACGGTGTGTGCTGGAGTTCTTTTCCGCTGTCAGCTTTCTCTTCTTTCTTGTTGGCTTGCCATTGCCTCTACATGGGACTCTTCTTGAGAGTTGGAGTGTGCAGCTTTATTTTCGTTTTCACTGGGACTGAGCTTGACCTTCTCTGTTGTTCGACTGTGTTTGACATTCTCAATGTGTTGGCATAGCAATCACGCTCTATTCCGTGATCTCGTATAGCTACTTCTACGCCATCAGGGGTGGGAAACTTCAACTCCATGTGACCGGTGGAAGCTACAACTCAAAAGGGGTTGATGTTCTGTCTTTCTTGTTTCATCTCCGCTACCCTTTGATAAAACAAATTTCAAACTTTGAAACTTTTTTCAATCATACCCAAATATTTGATTTTAAAAATAAAATGATCAGAGACCAAATTTTAATTTAAGACATTTTCAATAATATAAATAAAATATTGACTAAATTTTTATATGAGAATTACTTTTTGAAAATTAAAGTTTTTAAAATAAATATCTAAAACAGAAGTGAGTTCAAATATTAAATCCTTCTGTTCATTTTTATCGCTAATCTGTTCTTTTCAAGTGGACTTGCAACATACAGAACAGAATTGATGTAAATTAAACCTCGTTTGCAAGCTAACTCCTAGCTCGTTATGTTTCATGGGTTTTTACATGATTCTTTACTTTAAATTCCTTCTTTACAGTTATTCATTTAAATAACTAAAGATAGTATACTAATTTATATGAGAAAACAATGCATACTAATAAAAATATTTATTCTTGAAATATTTAAAATTTTAAATTATGTTAAAAATCAAAATTAAAGCGTAAATATTTACTGAAATAAAGAGTATAAATTAAATTTTATATATTTAAATTGAATACATAATTTTAATTCATTAAGTGGGGGTCATCTTTTAACTTGGCTGAAAAAGAATATTTATTACTATATATCTATGAGAAAATAATGCATATGAAAATAACTCTTTTTAAGTTTTTTTTTTAAAGTAAGCAATTTTATTGTATTAATAAAGGTGGCCGTTGTGATTAAACTTAGGTCTTTCATTTCACTTGAAAATTATGCATATATAAAATTGTGAGGATTTATAATTATATCTTCCTACAGCTGTAATTTCACTAATATTTCTTCATCTGAATGGAAATGGGAAAAAAAAAAGTGGAAATAGAAAATACATTTTTTTTTTTCAAAGTCCAGTCTTTATGAAAATTTCGACAAGAAAACTTTCCCAAAAACAAATAAAATTATAAAAAGAACAAAATGAGTAAGGCATGAGTGAAATTATCATTGATTACAAGAGTTAGACCAAATTAAGAAATTGTGTAGAATCATAAAAAAGTGTCTGGAATTTAAGTATTGGCAAAAATATTATACAAAAGAAGACTTTCTTTGTTCTTAGGTGGGTTTTTCTTATTTGCCCTTGTTAGAAAATATACGACAATATGAATCACATATTCATATATCTTCTGTTTCATCGATTTTGTTCGGATTCGCCTTTTCTTTCGAAAAAAAGAAAGTAGAAGGATCTTCTTCGATAGATCCCTCTTGTTCCTATTTAGACTCCTTTATTTCGGAAGTTATTTCTATTTCTACATCTCTTTCTTCCTCACTTTCCACCCTTCCTTCTGTTTTTTAGGTTTCTTTCAGTTTTTCAGTAAAAATGGGTGAAGGTATTCTGCCTAAATAGTTAATAAATAAGAGAATGCTAAAGATCCGAGCTATAGAATTTCTCAATTATGATATATGGTACTTATTAGATCGAATGTACTTATTTGATCTAATAGAATAATTTTACCGTATCCAGACTAATACCAATCCAAGCCATTTCATAAATAAAATGTGACCAATTAACCAATCGACAAAGCTACTTGTCACAATAACTCATCTACAAGCCCCATTTGAATCGAACCACGAACAAGTCTTGAAGGTTCCATACTCGAATCAACCACAAATATATCTTTCTCCTTGGTGGTGAATAACTACTAGATTTATTCACTCAATTACATAGTCAAATTTTTTAAGTTTATGGTGATTCTCCAAGGAAGACGTAGAGAGAAAAACATAAAGAGATTTTTTGGGAGAATACATTCACTCACACACTCTTTTTGGGGTAGGGATTTGATATATATATATATATATATATATATATATATATAAGAGATATATATTCATACACAAAGAAAAATCATAGTCGAACAAGAAAACTCAATCCCACTCAAATTGTGTAGTTAACATCCAACACAAATATGGATGCCAATTGGGTCAAGGATCCTAAATTTGATCTAATTTCCAACATCTCCCACTTATACATATTTGACTCAATCTCCTCGAATCTCATCATTGTAAAATTTCTCAGTCTCACGTCATTTCCTTCATATAGGAAATGAGGTATGAGACCAAGCAAGAAAGCATAGGTGAGGAGAGTTATATTAAGTCATCACCAAATTAACAAAACTCTACAACTCGATAGCTCACTATGTACCCTAAACCAAGTGGTCGCATCCAATCAAGTATTTCTAAATCCTTCAATAAAATAAGTACAACATGCTCAACTCGCTCAAATATGTATCTATTTATGACTAGTCAAACATAATTCGACATAGTCGCTCAGGCTATGAACCATATAAGTAGGTTAATAACTTAGTTCTTCCTCAGCCTCATGCCAATCAGCTTGGTCTTGAGAACTTTCCAGACATGCTCCGACAGACCAAATCATACTTGGCCATTAGATACATAAAGTAACATTATTAAGCTTACATTTCATGACAAGGTTCAGATTCCAAAGGGTACCAAAAATAATATGAGCTCTCATTCAGTCACTTTCCTAGGTGGTCGTCTCAAAGCACATGTATTATGAATACATGCTATGATGGAGCTCTCATTCAATAGGCATGTCATGCTCTAAACATCATATGAACCTAAGTTCAGTCACTCTCCTAAGCACTTAACTTACACACCACTAGAAGTTGCTCTCCAAAATGCCTTCCAGCAGTTCACATGTTCAGCTACAAACAGGCTTATTGTGAAGTTTGGACATGCTTCATAAGCTTCATAATCGATCAACTCTAATCTCATCTTAACCTCCAAGCTAAGGCGACTCTTACTTATGCATATTAACCTTCCTCGCTTCTCCAAGCATAAAGACGATCATTCTCAAACCTCAGTTATGAGACACGATCTTTAAGCCTCATCCTGCTTGCTATCACAATGCCAGGGCAATTACATATGTGAGAGGGTCAATCAGAGTCTGGTGACAACTTACAAATCCAATACCAAACAAGAATACAAATATATCTCATTAATCACAACATGTTCTCACCGACCACAAAAATTAAATTCTATATAATCTTATACTACTCACATGCCTTTGGAGCATATCTCCTTATAAAGGCAAGGGATAAGCGATAACACCGATCATAGAAATATGCTTGAGAATAATTTAATTATGAACAATACTCTCTTAAGTGAAACAATAACTAATATAAGTATGTTTGGTCCTCCAGCAATGTTCGATGCCCAAAGCACATACAAAAGAGGCTTTATTACCATAAAGACAACAACAACCTCACAAAAGCATGCACAATGTTTATCCTTTCAAGGTAGCCCATATATAGTGAGACTAAATTCCCTTATTTATCTTGACATATACATAGTGTCTTACTCGACCATCGTAAGTCTACTATAGTGATAGCTCAATGAAATTAATAGCACCACTATTTGGAAGATATATTTCAAGTTACAAATAAAGCTTCTCGATCAGCTATCTTTGCACTGTTTCCCCACTTTTTGAATTCATTAGGCGATCCACATAGATCTCCTCGTCTACTCTTCCGTCATATATATGAACCTCAATCGTCCAGGAAAAACCTAGACAAAAGTGGCAATAACTAATAGCATATTAGCAAATTCAGGTAATCTCGCCATTTATGGAGAACATCTCAAAAAATTATGCTATTCTGGTAGGCGTAAACATTTCACTCTTGGTCGAGCTATACACATGTCAATCAACCCATCTACTTTACACTTGACCTCTAGAAACCACTTATTTCTGACAGTCTTGTACCTAGACGAAAGATCAACCATGTCTTAGACTTTGTTTTTAGTCATTAAGCTCATATTTTCCTTCGTAGCAGCCATTCCTTTAAAGCATCAAGTGGAGTCAAAAGTCTATGTTGACTCATCAATATCTACAAGAGTAGTCATGAAGGATACCCACTCAATCTCACATAAACGATGGGGAACAACTCATGATCATTCCTTATTTCTTGTAGAATATGAGAGTATTTTTCTAGTGAGACACTCCTACTAACTTAGGGTCGCTCCCACTATCCAACGATTGGTGGATGAGTTTAAAATACATCATCTTCTCTAGAAAAATGAGCCCACCTAAAGGATCTTTCAACTCGTATAGTTTAAGATTTCTTTTGACCTCAGATATGCTCCTATTATTTTTCTATTAAGGTGTTCATTACTCTTGAGAATACAC
Source organism: Paulownia fortunei (assembly GCA_019321725.1). Lineage (NCBI taxonomy): Eukaryota > Viridiplantae > Streptophyta > Magnoliopsida > Lamiales > Paulowniaceae > Paulownia > Paulownia fortunei. Next base: position 9,965,751 of record CM033108.1, read on the forward strand.
ATTCTTGAACTTGTGTGGGCACAACCCACTAATTTGGTCTTGTTGCCATGTTAAAAGTCATACAAGATTGGAGAATTCACTTGTAGGCACACTTTTATAATGTAGGTTGTAGTTAAGATTGCATCGTTCTAATTGAAATACAAATTAATTTGCACCATCATAAATCTAGTCATTTTAAGGTGTTTGGTTCATCCTTCTTCATAAGCTCATTTAGTTGTGAAATGTTTAGGATCATCATTAAATTACAACTATATTTTCCTCATACATGTGTCCAAACTATTTAGACATGTTTCTCGCTACCTATTAAGTACATTGAAGCTCAATTTTCATACTCCATGTGGTTCTTTACCTTTGTCAAGAATCGCTCAAAATAATTTAGCACTTCTGATTGCTAAGAGTGGAAATGTACTAACTTATAGCGCTAATAGAGAAATAGAAAAATAGAATGCACCATTCAGTGCCTCACACTTGTAATTATGCACTTGTTTTAGTGGACTAGCTCTAGAGGATGAGTAGTCTCTTTTGTTCTTCCAATAGGCTTTTTCCGCTAGAAAAATTTATGAAGATGGAAGTTGATCTTAGAAAGTTAGTCAATAAAGCCTCCTCCAGCTAATACAGTCATCCTCCTAACCTCACATGCCATGATAAATTTTTTTAAAAAAATAATATCCATGGAAGAAATATAAGAAGTACTATCTTAAGCCAATCGCATCTCAAAGAAAAGTGACCTATATTGTAAAGGTCTCTCACATGAAAGAATGACAAATTAAATTACTCAACTAATATCTTACAAGTGCATCAAGTTCAAATTGGACTATATCAATTTTAGTGTCTTTTGCACATCTCCAAAGGAGTAGCTCACACCAATTGTTGAACTTGAAAAATAGCTCATGCCCTTTGTTGAGCTTGAGGTGGCACTTTGTACTCATAATGCCTCCTCTTATGTGCCATTTAAACAAACATGCCTGCACAACACTCGATAATAGTCTGTTCAATCTCCAATCTCATGCAATGTTACACCAACTTCTACTATCCATCAAAGGAGATAATTGAGAACATTAATAAATGAGAGAGCTTTAAGTAGTTAAATTTCATTTCAACAATTTCAAGTGAAGTGACTAATCTCATCATTGCACTTGATATTTGTTGGCTCTTAGTTGCCTCTATTATTAAGGTGGCATATCTTGTTACTTGATTGGATCAATTTATGGTTCTAGTTTTAATTTTTGCTCTCGTCAAGCTATACTTTTCTTGTTCCAACATTCACCTTAGTTGGTTCGTGTTGGTAGTAGGAGCGACAAGTACAACTACTAGTGCATTTGTCAACTCTCAACAAATAGTCTCAAATTAGGCAATTATTGTCAAAAATATATTACTAGATAAGTAAGCTCAAATATGATTTTAGGACAATTAATTTTTTTTAATTATGCACAAGCTCATATGAAAAATTAGAACTCAAACTCTTTTATTAAACCTCGTACCAGTGTCTAAGTCACGGTAATATTGAGCAACTTAAAATCTTATATTTATAGCTTAAATAAATTAAAGTGCAAATTTTACTCATAATCCACTAGCATATTGTCTGCGTCCCTGTCCATTTTTATGCTCAATTGACTTAAATATAAAATTTGGTCTAAGACTTCCAAATTAATTGGGCAAAAATATAAGTACCGGTCTAATATTTTTTTCTAGATCTAAATAAATACTTTATTACTCCGTTATATTCCACAAAATAAAAAAATTCTTATCTTCCACTGAGTAAAGGCATAATAAAAATTTACTGATTATGAATAAAATACCAATTTGTCCACTTATATTATGTATGCAATTAGGCAATATGAATAACAAAGCTTAGCCCCATATGGGCCACATGGATATTTGGTGCATTATGTTGAAATAATTTAACCCAATGATAGTAAAACAAAAAATATCCCCGTAAATTGATGGTACATGGCCTCCCAAAAATGACCCAAGAGATACAGAATTATCACTATCGCCACAAATTTCTCCCACAAAAATATGCAATAATATAAAGAAATCAACACTCAATTTACATGGATACCCGAATGTCAATGTCCATTTATTCACAATATATAATAACTCATATCGCATCAACTCAATTTAAATTGCATCACAAAATAACCACATAAAAATATTTTTGCATGCATCCTAATGAGCAAAAGTATTTTTGCGTGCACCCTACGCGCAAAAGTAGTTTTGCATGCACGCTAATGCACAAAAAATATTTGGGTATGACAAGTTTTGACTCATAAAAATATTTATGCATGCACCGTAAATTGCAAATTAATAATTTTTCATGCACCATAATGCGCAAAAAATATTTTGCATGTACCATAATGCGCAAAAAATATTTTAATCATTTTTTCTTGGAATTACCAATAAATTCTAAATCATATTTTCTAAAGGGCCAAAAATATTATAACTCAAATTAAAAACTCAAAAAAAGAATCATCTTGACTGAGAAATAAATTATTCTGCATACTTGGCATTTTCTTTTAGTTTTTTAGAATTTTTCAAAAAACATAAACGTGCCCTTAATTGCCGCAACATGCTACCCTCATGAGTCGCTGGCTCATCTCAAGTCACTGGCTGAGCCAATTTGAGACGAGCCATTAATTTTTTTTAATTTCTAGAATTTTCAGAAAATCATGCCAAACACAGCTAGCTAGGCGCCACCTGTGCATCGCTCACAGTCGGCCACATCAGCATTCCGGCGCCAATGACTTTTCCTGCGATGTTTTTGTAGTGAATTTTATATTTTGATCACAATTTTAAAAATTCATATCTCATTCTTTTAAGTTCATTTTTGAAAAATTATATATCATTTCTAAGCTCTTTTAATGCTCTACAACATAACATAAAAATTTTGCAACAAAAAAGCAAAAACAGGCAAAAAATATTTTGAGCCAATCGAAACGGGTCTCAAACTTTAAATCAAAATTTCTCTCAAATTGTTCATCCGTTTTTCATCAGATTTTAACCACACATTAAGATCTATGAACGGTAAAAATTTTAGGCAAATTTTTTATATTTTTCTAAAAAATATTTTTTTTAAAGCATAAAATCATATTCATGAATTCAATGATTCAAAATGGAGAGAATGAGCACTAATGACTTTGATACCACTGTAATCAAATACACAACAATATGAATTATATATTTATATATATGAGTGGATCGGATATTACCATACGCAGTTGTTGATCCATGTATGACGGATCAAGCTTGTCTACATTTAAATCGAACCACGAACATGTATTGATATGTTCTATACTCAAACCACAAACATATTTTTATCTGTGGTGGTGAATAACTACTAGAGTTATTCACTCAATTACATACTTCAAATCATTGGAATCTATAATAATGCTTTAAGAAAGACGTAGAAATAAATAGATAGAGAGAAAAATAGAGTCTTTTTGGGAGAATAGGTTCACTCACACACTCCTTTTTTGGATTGAGATTTGATATGTATAAGAAATACATATTCGTACACAAGGAAAATTCCTAATTTACCTAAAAAACTCAATCTCACCCAAATTATGGAGTTAATATCTAACTCAAATATGAATACCAAATGGATCAAGGATACTAAACTCAATCCAATTTCCAAGAGCCCTAAGCAAAAAATTTACATCAAATTCTTTTGAATTATTTAAGAAAACCACAAAAATTAGAAAAAAAAAAAAAGAAATGATGCTCTAACCGTTTTAAATTAAAGTAGTAACTCCTACAATCGATATCTATATATTATAAAACAAAAATATTGAGGGCATCTAAGTAAATACTATGTGTGCATATATAGCCTCATTAATGAGCACAATTTTGACACACACACACACACACACACACATATTTATATATTCTTTGATTTAGATAAATATATGGTTATCCACCTTATCCAAAAGAGTTTAAGTTTTTTTTTTAAAATAAATTTGTTAATATCTTAATTTACATTTAAATCTATTTTATATCTAACATAGTTTTTTTATTTATTAGACATAATAATCACTTTAATTTTTAAAACTTTGAGTTATGTATCAGTAATTGATTCTTATATTTTAGTGAAAAAACATAATTCACTGGAAAACTATTGTGATGAAGAATGTAGCATCGCATATGACTATTTACTGAAAAACATAATTTATCTTTTTGTTTTGACTACAAAACATAATTAATAGATAATACTAGCTTGTCTCCAAAAGAACAATGTTTGCCCTTTGATAGGGTGTGTTTTTTCCCTTTTTTTTTAGTTAAAATGTAGGGGCACAAGCATAGTAACGTTTTTGGTGTAATCATAAAAGTCTCTTAGCATTGTGAAATGCTCGAATTATGTCCAAATTAAGCCACAGTTATTGTCTTATCATTCAAATATAACCAAACGCATTACTAATCAAGTTTGTTTAAACTTTAATCAAGATTTTAAAATTATTATTTATTGCATCAAATTTGGATGATCTCTAATCGAGTCGAATACAATCTGAACTCAAGTAGTTCAGTATTTATACACATATTTTATTATTTTCTCACGACTCAAGTCGAATTCAAGCCGAACTTAATATTATAGAATGAAAAAATATGTTTAAGTTTGACTTATTATATTTCACGAACTGAACATCTCGATTCCAGCACCAAGTAGTTTGGTTTTATTTTTCAGTCCTAACCATCAACGCAACTCCAGCAAGATGCCACTATAGCCTCTCGACCCTCGACGACTGGTTCATGAACTACTATTACCTGTAAATTTGTACCAATAACGTTCTTGTGAAAAGTAATAGCCAAACTAAATGTGCTAAAACCTTTGACAATGCTACTTTAAAGGAACTATGTCAAAAAATTAGACCAAATGCTGTTGGGAATTGGATTTTAGAGGAATTAGGGTTGTAATTAAATGGCATGTCCTTTCGTAAGAAATGATTTCATGAGAAAAATGAGAAAAAGTAATTTTTTGGAAATGACAATAATTTTGGATATGTATTTGAATGGGTTTTTTTTTAGTACTGTGATTATAAATTATCACAATTAATGTATATGCCTTTTTTGTGATTATGTAATTGGATGTGTAGTTGTTTTATGAATATATGTGTGTTTTTGTGTTTTTGTACATTTACTTATCTATACTATATTATAAAAGCGTGAATGTTGCTTCCAATTCTTGATCTGATTAAAATACCCTTTTAATGTAATTTTGGAATAAATAATATTTATTTGTTTAATTAGCCAATGAGATTATATGATAATTACAAGAAGATAACATCAAGAGTCTATGGTAAACTCTATTTTCATTTGTTTGATTGATTTCTTAGGGATTCCAATTTATCGATCAAAATTTCACAAAAATGATTCTGCTTTTGTTTAATATAAACTACTTTACCTTTGTTTTCTCTTTTATCCATTTATGTGTTCATATTTTGATTTAATGATTTTATTAAATGAGTTTTAAGAAATAAAAAAAATTAAATAGTTCAAAATTAAATGACAAAATCTATTTGTATTTTGAATTTACTATGTTTAGTTTCGTAAGTTTAAAATAAAAAAAAGTATAAAATTAATTATTAAATAAAATAAGATATATCTATATCTATATCCATCTATTTATTACTATTATAAAAGTGTGAATGTTTCTTCCAATTTTTGATCTGACTAAAATACCTATTTTGGAATAAATAATACTTGTTTGTTTAAGTTTCTTCCCATTTTTTATATGAAAAATACTCTTTTAATATAATTTTAGAATAAATAATGCTTATTTGTTTGATTAGTCAATGAGGTTATAGGATAATTACAAGAAGAGAACACAAAGAGTTTAAGACAAACTCTATTTTCATTTGTTTGATTGATTTCTTGAGGATTCCAACTTATCGATAAAAAATTCACAAAATGGTAATGCTTTTGTTCAATATAAACTACTTTACCTTTGTTTTCTCGTTTACCCATTCATGTGTTCATATTTCGATTCAATAATTTTGTTAAATGAATTTTAAAAAATAAAAAAATTAATTAGTTCAAAATTAAATACAAAATTTATTTGTATTTTGAATTTATTATTTTTAGTTTGGTAAGTTAAAAATAATAAAAAAGTATAAAATTAAATATAAATAAGATATACAAATTATTGGTAATTTTTTTAAAAATAAAATTCGATATTCAATATGGTTCGATAATCAAAATAGAAAATCAAAATCAAGTCGAATATCAAATTTTTTTATGAAAATAAATATCAAATATCAAATTGCATTTTTTTGCTCGACTTTGATACATACTGATTTTTTAGTTTTGATTAATTTTTTATGAAAAGTAAAAATCAAATACCAAATCGAACTTTTTTGTTCGATTTTGGTACATACTGAATTTTTAGTTTCGGTTGATTTCATCGGTTATCGAAATGTGGTCACCCCTATAAAAAAGTCACAATGACTTATAGAAAAAAGATATAGCACACTAGATTTAATAAGAAAATTATTTTAATATGAAAAATATATTTGAATAAACTAAATATACTTCGCAATATCTAATCTAATTAGATTCATTAAAATTAATGTAGAAATAATTTTAATTTTTTATATCAATTTAAAGGCATATTCCACTATCGTATTCATAATTTTAGTTATTCCACTTTCTGAAAAAATATAATAGAACAAGACCTACATAGTAAAGTACATTCATAACTAAAATTGGATATTTTTCGAACCATAAAACTAAATTTGTAAGATCTCCCTAAACTATGAAAAGTGTATTTTCTTGTGTATGGGAGATACAAAAATTATTACATCAATGGATGAAATATTGAATTTCTTTAACATTTGTTTCTCAATTCACCCACATCTGAATTATTTATCATCTTTACCAATTTGCTAATTTCTTCTAAAAACATGTGTTGAAAATCATATTTATAAATATTTTATCTTTTATTTTCTTTTTTGTCTATTTATCTGTTCATATTTTGATTCAATGATTTTTTTAAATGAATTTTTAAGAAAAAAAATTGTATTTTGAATTTATTATTTTTAATTTGGTAAGTTAAAACTAAGAAAAATGTATAAAATTAATTAATAAATATAAATCAAGATTTAAAAGTTATTTATAAAATTTGTAAAAAGAAAATAAATTACATTAAGTAGAAAACAATTTTTTACTATATTTACTGTGTATTTTTTTTATTCTTTTATATATTTTTCTATTGAATAAATTATAGAATTAGTAAATAATTTGTTGTGTATTTTTTTGATCCTTTTACATATTTTTCTATTGAACAAATTATAGAATTAGAAAATAATTGGAGCATTTTTAAAAGTATAAGGGCTAAAATGAAATTAACCCAAAAAATTTTAGGGTAATTTAATAGAGAAAATATTATATACATATATATTTTTACAATATTGCAAAGATATATATAACATATTTCCAGCTCAAATTTCTTCTTGATTTTTATGTTTTGAAAAAATCTAATTGTATTTTGAATTTATTAGTTTGGTAAGTTAAAAATAAGAAAAAAATATAAAATAAAATATAAAAGTTATTTATAAAATTTGTAAAAATAAGATTTGATATGCGATGTAGTTTGATAAACTGGAATAAAAAATCAAATTCAAATCGTATATTGAATTTTATGAAAAAAAAAATTAAATATCAAATCAATTTTTTTTGTTCGACTTTGGTGTATATCAAATTTTTAGTTTTGATTTGCCAAATTTCTTTAATCTTAAAGGAATAAGTGTCGCTTATAAAGTATAAGCTGAAAAAGAGTCTCTTGCTTTGTTACAATATAAATTGCAAGCCTGTTTTTTATTTAATACCTTAATTTATATTCTTTTGAAATACCTATTTTTTTCATGTTAATTTCAATTATCTTCTTTTTCTTGAGTTTATATATATTTTTAATTAATAAAATTACAAAAATAAAATTATAAGTATCATCATTTGTATATACTAGTTGCATGATTTTGAAGTTATTGATGTTCATGAATATATTAAATTTGGAAAATAAAATGCCATCAACCATTAAGCATGATTTTATGTTTGCTTGTAGAGGACATAATTCTGCTAGCTCTACATGCACTTTTATTTTCAAATATCTGTCTGAGTTGTCTGAAATATTTCTCAAGTCACCCACATCTGAATTTTTTATCAACTTTACCAATTTGCTAATTTTTTCTGAAAACATGTGTTACAAATCATATTTATAAATATTTTATCTTTTGTTTTCTCTTTTGTTCATTTATGTGTTTATATTTTGATTCAATGATTTTGTTAAATGAAGTTTTTAAAAAATAAAAATTAAATATTTCAAAATTGAATAGAAAAATTGTTTTTGAATTTATTATTTTTAGTTTGCTAAGTTAAAAATAAGAAAAATGTATAAAATTAATTATTTATTCTAAAATAAGATATAAAAGTTATTTATAAAATTTGTAAAAGAAAATAAATTACATTAAGTAGAAAATTATTTTGCACTACATTTACTGTATATTTTTTATCCTTTTACATATTTTTCTATTGAACAAATTATAAAATTAGTAAATAATTGGAGCATTTTTTAAGAGTATAAAAGGTAATCTAGTAGAGATAAAATATTATATATGTATATATTATTACAGTATTGCAAAGATATATATAACATATTTTCAACTCAAATTTCTTCTTGATTTTAATTTCCCAACAAAATCTAATTGTATTTTGAATTCATTATTTTAGTTTGGTAAGTTAAAAATATGAAAAAAAGTATGAAATTAATTAATAAATATAAAATATAAAAAATATTTATAAAATTTTCAAAAATAGATTTGATATTTGGTACAATTCAAAAAATTAGAATAAAAAATTAAAATCAAACCGAATACAAATTTTATGAAAATAAAAATTAAATATCAAATCAAATTTCTTTGTTTGACATTGGTATATACCGAATTTTTTGTTTGGTTTGCCAAATATTTTTAATCTCTAAGGAACAAGTGTCGTCTATAAAATATTAGCTGAAAGACAAGTCTTTTGCTTTGTTGCAATGTAAATTGCAATTTTTTTTTTGTAATACCTCAATTTATATTCTTTTAAAATACTTAATTTTTTTATTTTAATTTCAATTATCTTCTTTTTCTTGAGTTTAGATATAATTTTAATTAATAAATTTACAAAAATATAAAATTATAAAAATTATAAGTACCATCATTTGTATACATTTTTTGAAGTTATTGATGTTCATCAATATGCCAAATTTGAAAAATGAAATGCAATCAATCATTAAACAAGATTTTTTGTTTGCTTGTTGGAAGACACAATACCTAGCTGTACATGCACTTTTATTTTCTCATATCTAGCCGAGGTGTCTGAAATTTTACCATTAAGTCTACAAGGGTGTATATTGTGCACCAACAGATGCGATAGTTCTTACAAATGCATACTTTGAGGCAAGATTTTAAAAGAGAATTAAAAACCTCAGTTGAACTACAAGCTGTAAAAATTTGAAAAGTTTGAATTTTTTTGGGGAGAGTATGGGAAAAAATATTAGTTCATATGATCTTCCAAATATTACTATTGATATATATTAACATGAAGATTATAAAGTAGAGCTAAAGTTGAATACTAAATAACATAAAGCTTTTTTATTATCTTAGATTGCATACAAAAGAGAAAGATTTTTTTATTGATGGGTGAGATGGAACACAAAAAAGGTTTTGTATCATGCATAGTTTGCTCATCTTAAATCCAAAAGTAATCTAATAGCGCTTGCAATTGCGACATTTGGAATTACTACCACAATAATGCCAGGGGTAGAACAAAACCATCTCTTTTCAAAATACCAATAAATGCAAATGAATCAAGTGAGTACACTATGTCCAAGAAAAGTAGGGTTGCAGAGCTATTCTGTAAAACACAACTATTTTCATGTGATGAAGAACCAATGACGAAACAATAGGCTATCAAGAGTGTTGAAATATTATTAAAAGACATAATGGGAAATAATGAGAATTTTGGTGGAAAAATGATAGTTTTTTTTGTGAAAATTTTAGACAAGTATTATTAGTTGTTCCCACATCAACAACTTATCAAACTATTTCTAAAAGTTTCGTGAAATCATATTGTGGCCCAAAATGAAAAACATTTCTTTATCAAGGAACAAGAGCCAAGGAATGATCCAAATTTCAGTAAGTCCTTATTTAGAGTTGGAAATAGTGAGGAATTAAGTAATACTAAAAGTAACATTAAATTCTAAAAAAAAAAAATTATTAAGTATAACAATGAAGAAAACCCAATACAACAACTTATTAGGGTTGTTTTTTACAACCTTAAATAAGAATGCCCACTTAATTCATTACATGACAAGCCGAACAATAATAGCCGCTAAAAATGTTCACGTTGATAGATTAATTTTTTTTGAGAAGCAAGAACTTTTAACAATTTTGATGAAGCTATTGATGAGATAAATAACTATTATGAAGAGAACGTTTTGAACTCTTTAACTCTATATGACTTGCCTCCTCATAAGTCGGTGCTGAAAAAATTTACCCTATAATTCTTTTGAGGAATTTGGACTCATCAAATAGATTGTGTAATGGTACAAGAATGATTTACAGGACTTTAAAAATAACTTAATTGATACAAACATTGTATTTGTGTAACATACTGGACCTTGAGTACCACATTTGCTATACAATTTAATTTAGTCGTAAACAATTCTATATTAAACTTTGCTTTTTCATGACAATAATAAAAGCTTAAGAACAAATAATTCCAAATATATAGTGTTTATTTGCCTCATTCAGTGTTTTCTCATGGTCAATTATATGTTGCTCTCTCTAAAGAAACTTTAATATTTATAATCAAAGTATTGATTAAACAAACCACTACAAATATAAGAGGAAAGACGTGGACTAAAATATTATGTACGGATAAATTTTGAGTACAATACAAATATTTTTTCTAGATAGTATATTATATATTATTTTTATTAGAAAAACACAACATTGAAGCATGATTTATTGTAGCACAAAGTTCTGATAATTAGCAATCATGTAATGTGAAAAAAATTACATCATTCAAGTATTTACAGAAAAAATAATTTGATTACTTATGATGACCATACTCAATTAAAGTAGTTTAATAATATTATGTATAGGCAATATGTACACTAAAAAATATGTAAAAAATAAAGAATAATTCTATAGGTCCTTAAAATTTGATATGTATTTTGCTTAATTGTTTAATCCTAGAACCTAAGTCTTAGACTTAGTTCCATATGTATTTATCATTGAAGGAAAAATTTAGCTAAATTATAGTTTTATTTATATTCATAAAAAGGATATCTTTTTTAATATTAATTATTTATCTTGCTTAACATTTGGACTTTTTCGATTTTTCATATTTCTTCAATCTTTAAGGAACAAGTGTCTCCTACAAAGTATGAGATGAAAGAGAGTTTCTTACTTTGTTGCAATACCATATCGATCAATAATTAATTTATGAAATATTTTGAAAAATTTTATTTTGTTGATTACAAATTTATTTAATATTTCATTATTTATGAAATATCTTATAATATTTTAATTTTACTCAAATAAATTATTAAATGATATTATTAATTTACTAGAATCATATAAATCACGTGTAATGCACATGTTATTTATTAGTATATATATATGTGTGTGTGTGTATGTTGAGGATGGGACAAATTTTTCCTAATACATATAATTTTATGTATTTATATAATACATATATATTGAAGTGCATAGTCGAGTAAATTCATTAAATGCAAATTATTTATTTATATTTGTTCAATTTTTTATTTACATATTTATCTATTTACATTATGTCACTAATTATAATTTTATTAGAGTAAAATAATTTTTTGGAAACAACTTGTGTTTGTAAGTAGAGTATTTTGAAAATAAAATAACTTATAATCGGTTAAAATAATTAATCTTATTGTACGGCGCATACACAATATCTTGAGAACTTTTCGTGCAATGAATGCAATATTTAAATAGATACAATTTTGTGGGAACCATGATACCACTAGAATGAGCATGAAAATTTGGAATTGAAAGGTCCAACCCCCTAATATTTCGGCAGCTTAGGGTCGCATGTCCAATATTCATATTACACCATTCAAATAAATAAATTTCACATATTCTACATAATTAAAAATAACAATGTTCGCTGAAATAAAATTATTTATACCAAATATAATTGTAAATAAAATCAAATATGAATAAAATAAAACTTTTGTTAACAAGAATAAAATTACTAGTACTCAATATAATTATAAATAACATTTCTATCTAACATTTGTTTATATTCACCATTCAAATAAATAAAACTTTTATATTATGTATAATTATAAATATTACTGTCAAATAATTTATTTAATATAATAATTTAATCGTGCACCATTCCTCGGCCTAAATATAATTATAAATAAAATTATAATTCTATTATCCAATATTCACACATGTACACCATTCAAATAAATAAATTTCACATATTGTACTTAATTAAAAAAAATAATGTTCGCTGAAATAAAATTAGTTATACTAAATATAATTGTAAATAAAATCAAATATAAATACAATAAAACTTTTGTTAACAAGAATAAAATTACTAGCACTCAATATAATTATAAATAACATTTCTATTATCTAACATTTATTTATATTCATCATTCAAATAAATAAAATTTTCATATTATGTATAATTATAAATATTACTGTCAAATAATTTATTTAATATAATAATTTAATCTAATAAATGTGCACCATGCATCGGCCTCAATATAATTATAAATGAAATTATAACTCTATTATCCAATATTCACACATGTACACCATTCATATAAATAAATTTCACATATTGTATGTAATTGAAAATAATAATGTTCGCTGAAATAAAATATTTATATTAAATATAATCATAAATAAAATCAAGCATAAATAAAATATTTTTTTTGTAAACAACTTAAGATAATTTATATAAAACAATAATTTAATCTCACACACGTACAACATTCAAATAAGTAAACTCATATTGAAAATATAAAATAACTAAATTATAAATGTACACTAACATAAATTTATCCTCAAAAATACTATTTTTTGAAATAAAATTAATCACACTAAATATAATTACAAATAAATTATAATTTTATTATTGAATGAAACTCAACTTTATAAGTTAAATTTTCAAAAAAATTATGTGGTATAATAATATAATTTAATATTTATTTAGATAAACTAGATAAATTTGAACCTACATACATGTACACAAGATAAATTTATTCCCACTAGATAATTTAATAAAGTATCAAAATTATATTTTCTTGCTCACTTTTTTTGACTCAACCAAATAATTCATTACTTAAAAGAGGTAACTAAACTAATTTACTAAAATTAATTAAAAATATCTAATGTCTAAGCTAAATATACCTAACAAAAACTAATTACCTAAAAAACTACATTTTGGAATAAATTTGCTCATAAAGAATATAATTATAAATAAAATCAGTAACTACTCGCATTGAATATAATTAGTAAAATAAAATTATTAAAAAAATATTACTTATACAAAATTACTCACACTCAATATAATTATGAAAAAAATTATATTTCTATTTTCAAATAATTGTTACATACACCATTCAAGTAAACAAGTTTTTTGTGCTATATATAATTATAAATAATACTGTTTAATGAAATAAAATTACCCATACAAAATATAAATGTAAATCAAATCAAATTTCTATGAATGAATAAAATTACTAATAATGAATGAAAATACAATTTGGTAATTTAAGTTTTCAAAAAAATTATATGGTATAAGAATATAATTTAATATATATTTATAAAGACCATTTACGTATATAAATTACACATATTGAATATAATTATAAACAAAATAATTAAAACCTACATATACACTAAGATAAATTTAAATACTATATAAAAATTATATTTTCTTACTCACTTTTCTCAACTTAATAGAATAATTTAATACTTAAAAGAAATAACTAAACTATTTTATTAAAATTAATTAGAAATGTCAAATTATCCACTGAGGGCAAAGGCAAAATTTACTATATAAATTAATAAAAATAAATAAAAAGAGAAGATAAAATGAGCCATTTACCATAGCACTCCTGGCTAGCTTGGGAGATCCCTACACTACAGAGTGTAGTACAACCTACCATGGTAATTTTACACCCTTCAAAGGTATGGTATAAAAGTTACAACTCATCTCCTAGCTTGGTCACAACTATAAATAATCCTTCTATTCTACGGGAAAAGATACTATATATATTTTTCTTTCAGTTATAGCTTTCTGTATTTTGTATACTCTGAAGGCCCATAAGACTAATTTAACCGTCAGAGAGGTTAAACCGAGAGATTGTCCAGCTCCCCAACATTTTATTTATGCTGTAGGTAAGACTCAAGTACCTCAATCTCCTCTTGCGAGTTGGAATTGATAATCCTATTCTGAACGCGGATTTTCGTCAACAATTTCAAAATGTACTATTTGAATAGTTTGACACAATTTTGTTACTATATAGGCATGGCATTAGTATATGTTAAGCATGATAAATACTGATATAGATAGAAGTGCAGGTATGGCTTCAACTCACCAAATTTGTTCATTAAATATCATTTGAGTATGATTCTTTAATTTAACAAATGAAGTTAAAAATCTTTACAGCGTATTAATTTATAAAGATCAACTCCAGTTCCAAACAATAAGCTAAGAAATGATAAAATGTTGGTGCGGTCCTATCTAAATGGTCAAGGTTGATGTTTCAAAAATTTATGAATTTTGGATCCAAATTTATCATACATGTATGTATTTGTCTTACTCAATATTGATCTGAATTTTGTTATCTCATTCTTCATTTTAATGACTAGGTATTGATGGTAACAATGAATTAATTATTAATACTTTTAATGTAAAAGTATAACTAATTGCATCACTCAAAAACATGATAAAAAAAATCATATTCTAATATCCCATGATTGGATCTCAATTTGTATTTAGTTCAGTCTCAATTTATTTAAAATCAACCTAGTGACCTAGTTGAAAAATAATCTTAAATTCACCAAGAAATTAAATCAAGCTAGAATAATTTATTGTTTCATTTACAACTTTAAGTAGAGAATAGGATGTGGTTAAAAGAAATTAACATGACACAGCCCATGTAGACAAATGTTGGGAAGGATTGATACGCTAATGCTAAACTAAAAGTGAGGAAAATAAGAAGGGTATAAATGGAATTGTGCCTTAGTATGACATTGCACACCTATTAGTTATAAGTGTAGTACAAGTAATATAAAAAGAAAGAGAAGCATATATTTCAGTACGGATAAAAAGATTAACAAAATCCGTGATTAAGGTTGATAATCAAGCTAAGTGGGCTGTGCTTAGATTTACGTTAGGCATGATATTATAGGAACTTTTATTTGTAAGGTTTTAGTTATTTAAGCTTTTTGTCCTCAAAATTTAGACTTAGTTATACATAAATACGAGTTTCGAACTTGAGCGACCAAAATATTTCTATATTTAGTACAATCATTAAAATAAATCTTAATTACTACAGGAGCGATTGGTATGTAAAAATAGAATTGGACAGGAATAGAATGAAATTAAGAATAAAATGATAATTAAAAAGAATGGTATGAGTAATGGAATTGGATAGGAATATAATAAAATTAGGAATAAAATGATGATCGGAAAAGAATGATATGAGAATAACATTTCTCACACTTGGTATGTATAAAAAATGTAGAATAAATAAAATTGTCATTTCTTACTTGATTCCAATTTTAAGATTGGTAATTAGAAATGAATTATAGGAATTCAATAAAATTATTTTTTATGATTAAATTACTATTTAATAAAAAAAAATTAGAATAAAATTATTATTTAATATATTATACATAGTGAGTTTGTTATGATTTTAGTCAGTATTATTATGTATGTATGTATGTATGTATGTATATATATATAAATAAAATCTCACACTGATATAAATATTTTTTTATTAAAAAAAATACATAAAATTAATTTATATTTTTTTCTATTGATAGGATTGAAATAAATAGTTGAAAAAGATGATATAGATAACTAAATATTTTTTTTGTGTTAGTTTAAATTTATTAGGGATACAATTGATCAGTTTAAATTGGGACCGCCCCAAACTCGCCTCATTTGGGGCAGGTGTTGCAGCTACAAATGGATTTGGAGGTGGGTCTCAAATTTTAGTTTTAAAACCTCATCCCCACCCAAACTTGATCCCTTGAAATGTTGTATATATTTTCTTGTTTATTATATATATATATATATATATTTATATGATGTATATTTATATATATCTAAAAAATATATGTATCTTATATATATACTCATAAAAAAATATAAATACAATACTCTTATAAATTAAAATAGTAATGTAAATATATGATGTATATTTATATATATCTAAAAAATATATGTATCTTATATATATACTCATAAAAAAATATAAATACAATACTCTTATAAATTAAAATAGTAATGTAAAATTATAAATAGTTACATATATAAAAATAACAAGTTTATTTGAAATTTTTAATTTTTAAACAATTGAAACATGTATATATATGTTAAATAATTCACTATTTGTTGATAATATTATTTTCTCACATTGAAAAAGTTATGGTGATATTATTTATTAAAAAAATATGTTAATATTTTTAAAATTATAAATTAAGTCTAATGGATCCAATCAACTGACTCCGGATTTGGGACGGGTTTGAATTTAGGTCCGTAAAAATCTTCAGACGTCGGTTTTTGGCAAACCTGATCCGACCCAATTCATTATTATTCTTAAATTTTGTCAAATATTTTTGTTTAATTTAGAAGAATAATTTTATAAAAAATAAATATAAGTTCATTTATTGAGAATAACTAAACACATAGGGAAGGTAGAAAATGACTAAACCCATACTTTTAGAAATGATAATTTTTTTAAAAATAAATATTCCTAATACTTTATTATACCCTTTCCTTTCCTACTACATTTCTACGTATCAATCATACCAAAAATAAAAGCAACTAGCAGTCTAAAACAATTCAAAATAGTTAAAATTTATTGTTTCCATTATGAAATAACAAATAGTTTAAGATTAAAGGGAAATATAAGCTCAACACATATTATTTGAGAATGAAAATGCAGGGAATCAATGTTTCAAAAGTTTTCTAGCTACTACATGAATTTCAATCAAAAAGTCATAATTAAAAATATGATAGGTTATTACTAGTAAAAGTTATAACTTATAAATAATTTATTTTTGTCTAAAAATATGAGATGATGATGAGAAGACCCTACCCTCCAACCGAAGAAAAGGAATTTCATTTTTTATTACTTGGAAGATGTCCATAATTATAAGTATGGTTGACTTTATTAACATTTTCTTTGATTAAATTTCTCCATATTGTCCTTCTAATCAAAGTTTCATGAATAATTTTTGTTTACTTATATATATATATGTTAATATTTGTATTTTATAATTCATATTATTATAATAATATTTATAATTAGCCCAAATACAATACAAGGTAAGCCAATATCCACCCAAGCTTGACTTAATAAAATGAAACCTAGCCTTCGGCTCCCGCTAAATTTGAAAATTATCTTGTAAACTTCAAACCAGTTTGAGCTCATTTATGCAATTAAAGTGCATACAAAAGTTGAACAGAAAATTGAAAAAAAAAAAAAAAGAAAATACAAACCTTTTCAGTCCAGGTTCAATTCCTTTTAGGTTGGATATCTTGACATTCTAAAAATCTCAAGTTTGAAAAAGCAATGCTATGTTTGCATTTAAGATTTCAGTGAGAGAAAATTAAAAAGCAATCAATCAAAAGTAAACTTCATCACATTTTCTTTGAACTAAATATCAATTTCTTAAATAATATTTTAATGTAATTATCACGACAAAAACACGAGTTAGATGTATAAGTTAATATAAACTTCTCACAATTATATGCACACATGTTTCTCTGCTTTTTCCTTCAAAACCAAATGAAATTAATATTTTCTTTTATTATTTTCCTCACTAAAATTCCAAGGCCCAAAAAATCAACTCATTTCTTTATGCAACCAACTACCATAACTTATCAGGTTCAGGTATAACATTCAGCTTGTTATCTCCCGGAAAAGTACAATGGAATTTAGGTCATCTATGGAATCACCGGTTCCATCTTGGTTAGATTAGAACGAGACGAAAATACTATCTGGATCATAGCCTTCATCTCTAATGTGTCCAAACAACTTTAATAGTGTGGCGTAAACATCATCGCCTTGTGGATGCATTTGATCAGCAACAACAAAACTGTGAATCTTTTTCTCAATCTCAATCCAACTTATTCCTGTCTCTTTTGCAACCCTCTTTTCCTTCATTTTCTTGATTGTTCTTGCTCTTTCTTTCCATCGCCCTCTAGAAGAGTAAATGTTGGCCATGGAAATAAATGGTACTGGACTATCAGGTGCCGCCTGAGCTAGCTCGTCAGCTGCATACTTTCCCATATCAATATCACCGTAAATACTACAAGCACCAAGTAATGCTTGCCAAACAAGTACATCAGGCTTCACTGGTAGACCCTCTATAAAATTCTTGGCTTCTTTCAAAAGCCCTGCTCGGCCAAGCATGTCCACTAAACAAGCATAATGCTCCATCCTTGGACGCATTCCATATGCTTTCTCCATAGATTCTAAGAACTCCATACCCTTGTGTAGTAATCCTACATGACTACAAGCATGAAGCAAAGATAGAAATGTAACATCAGTGGGCTCCACACTGTTCAACCTCATTTCTTCATAAAACTGTAGTGCTTTCAACCCATCCCCATGACGAGCAAAAGCTGCAATCATGGAGTTCCATGAAACTTGATTCTTCTGAGGCATCCAGTCAAAGACCTTAACAGATTCTTTCAACTCCCCACATTTGGAATACATGTTGATTAAGCCATTGCTAACAAAGACATTAGAAGCAAAGCCTTTCTTGATAACCAAAGAGTGGATTTGTACACCCAGACCCTGAGAAGTATCAATGCCAAATACCCCAAGAATGGCAGAAATCATGTTTGGGTCAATATTGGTTCCGGCCTCCACCATCTTCACAAACATCCGTATAGCCTCTTCCTCAAATCCATTTTGTGCAAAACCCATGAGTATAACAGTTATAGATACCTCATCAAATACCTCAGCGGACTCAAATATTCGCCACGCATCCTCTACACAACCACATTTTGAATACATATCCATCAATGCACTTTCAATGCATAAATCTGATTGAATCCCCAACTTCCAAACAACACCATGAATTTGAGCACCCTCCTTGAGTGCTTGCAGGCCAGAGCATGCTGAAAGTGCACTCAGATACGTCAAACAATTGGGAGACACCATACCGTGGTACATTTCCACAAACAGCTTCAAGCTTTCACCATAAAACTCATTTTGTGCTAGACCCGAAATTGCAGCTGTCCAAGTAACGACATTCCTCTCCACCATCTCATCAAAAACATGCATACCCGACTCAAAAGACTGACATCTAAAATAGGATGTCGATAAGGCATTCCCCACCGTTATTTCCTTCTCATAACCATTTAAAATCGCCAATGCATGTACCATCTTCACAATTTTAAGTGACTCCATTCCACCACAAGCCGATAGCATCGAAGTTAAGCTCGCATGATCAAAGCGATAGATACTAGAAACCAACAACGATTTGAAATACCCAAATCCCAGTTTCAAGTTCCCGACTTTCAAGAAACCTGAAATAAGTGAATTCCACGAGACAGTGTCTTTAAGGGGCATATCGTCGAACAGCTTAACTGCATCAAAGAGCTCACCGCATTTGCAGTACGTATGAAGTAAACAGTTGTAAATTACATGGGCACTTCTATGACTAAGTGGGTTTCCGAGGTCAAAGAAAGGTGGGGACTTGATTATAGAGGCGTGGAGACAAGAACCTAAACGAAGATTGCCTTCTCTTCCACAAGAAGAGAGGAGGACGCCTAGGTCTGATTCTGTGATGGGAGTAAATGTCCTTGCGGAGGTTTGCGAAGGAAAAGAGAGAGGGAAAGTTGAGGAGCAGCGCCATGAAGGAAGCAGAGGTCGTAAAGGAGGAGACCAGAGTCTATGGAAGACGCATCTGACAGCACTCATCCATCAAAGTAATGCAGTATCAATGCTAATTTAGCAAATAGACAACCCCTTCAAGTAGGCTGTCGATCCAATTGGGCCTATTCCAAAGTCTGGTTGTTAGGTTAATGTACATCTAAACCAAACTTACTTAAAAGTGAGTATTGAACTTGTGAGGCGAGTTTGACCTTAATAGGACCCAACCCGAATAAATCTGAAACAAACTTTTTATCCACAATTTAATGTCATATAATCAAATTATATTGAAAACTAGTTAAGATAAAAACTTTATAGCAGGTTTCTGATAGAAGCTTACTCATATTATAAGTGTAGATATCAGAGCAAATTGTTCTTTGGAAGAATTTTTGTAATAGCTTTTAAATTTTTATATCATCTTATTATTCTATAAAAAGATTCAAGATTTTGATACGTGTTATTCTGGATTTTCATTGGTTGACTTTTGAAATTAAAAAAATATTTAATAATTATGTTACGGATTACACATTAAGAATTAAGAGTTTAAAATTTTATACTAGTTTTTTTTTTCTTTTAAGAAAATTTTGATAGTGCTGTGTGCGAACTTACTCCAATACGCCCAAAAGTTCATAAAATAATATGAACCGAAGTTTAAAAAAAAAGAGAAAAAAAAATAGAAAAATTATTACGTGAGTTCGAATTTATAATCATTAAATTAGATATTTGAACTTGAAATAGTGTAAGCTTAGCTCATAAAATCCTATTGATAAGTCTACCTTCAAGTTGCTACTTACCATTTTAATATGAATCGGGTTGCGAACTCGCTAATCTACTTTTAAAAAATGAATGATAATTAGACCAGAGGATTGTGAATCTTGTGATTGTTCCAATATGTTTGACAAAACCCAACACAATCTAAAATTTAATTCATATCCTGCTTTCCTGCTAGTCTCTTTGACTACAGAGGAATTAAATTTATTTACTAAGTATAGCTAGTAAAAAGTTTTTGTACATATATAAGTTGAAGTACATAAGTAATTATAAATTAAATTATTATATATTTATTATATTTAATAAATAAGTGTCTTTTAATTCAGTAAGGAGTATTATATTTTTGTTTTGTTGACTTCTGCATGAGAACTAACTCTTATAATAACCTAATGTTTTTTGAAAATTGATTTAAAATTTTGATTTTGATCAAACTTTGACAAAAGATTTAAGAGAATTCCATTAATGAAAATGAGAGTTATTTGGCTAAATGTAATCTACATCATGGATACATAAGTTAAGAATATTTGAGTTCTCAAAATAAATTTTGGGTGAATAAGAAATTAAAGTCAAAACTGAGTTACTTAAAGAATGTAAATTATTGAATTGAAAAATGATAGGAAGATGAAACCTTACCCATCACACAATGAGAATTAGAAAAGATTGAGACCACTTTATATGGTCTAAGTTTGATAATTGAGTTGGCATCATTGAGAATTAGAAAAGATTAGGACCACTTTATATGGTCTAAGCTTGATAATTGAGTTTGCATCCCAAAAACTATGGTCTTTGGAAGGAGGATGACCTATATTCTAGTAGGTTTCGACTAAAGCCCATGTGCATGCATGCAGTGCACCCGGCCTGGTTTTTGGGTTTGTATGGATCTAAACACTGGATATATCTTTTACACGAAATAATTAAAAAAATTTATAATTTTTTTTTATTTTCTTTCAATTAAAATGTGACAAGTGGTATCGCTTAGAGTACAACACGTGGTGGTTGACCAATCAACTATTTGTTGGGTTTGGTTAGTCCATTAGATATATCCTTTACACGAAGTAAATTAAAAAACTTTATAAAAAATTTTGGTTTTATTTTCTTTCAATCAAAATGTGACCAGTGGTATTGCTCATAGTACAACACGTGGTGGCTGACTAGTCAGCTACTTGTAGGATTCGCTCAGTCTTGGGAAACATAACAGAATGAAAATTTAAAATTTTCAACAATTGAAATAAACACACATCGTATGTAAATAAAAATGAATTCCAAGACCCATTTACGATTAATTAGTTGTGCGTTTCCTAATACCTAATGTAGAAAAATTTCAGAAACTTTATATTTCTCGCACTTCGATTGAAAATGATGCATGTAACGATCCAAATTGTTATCTCTCCACAAACACTTCGTGAATCTTGATTCCATACCCCGTCTATTGGAATGGTTCATATATAGTTTCAAATGTTACTCCTCTAAGTGTATCTATACCTCGAATGCCCACTTAAGGACTGTGATACCCGAGCCTCTTACTACTCACATGGCCAAATATGATTCATGCATTACATGTTAATTTTATATGCTATTTGCATTTCTATTGACATTGCATAATTTATTTTATTTTATAAGACATTCTTGAATATTAAACTTAATACTGAAGCTCTTGCACGATATTAGTTATTGAATTTCTTAATCTACGTAGTTGATTTTATATTGAAATAAGAAGAAAATGAGGTGGATCAATATTAGATATAGATGGGATATATAGGTTATAATTTTGGAAGTGCTAAAAGTGTTACTAGTAACCTTATACGATTTAATTTGATTTGATCAAGTTATTTCAAAAGTATATATTTGTAAATTAGCATACTTGGGATATTGGACATGATATAATATGATTTAAGTGTCATATTACAAGGCCCTTATGTGCATATGATTTTAGAAATGCAAACCAGATAATTCTTTAAGAATCGGATGCGAATCGGTTTGGAGATCGAATGAACGGACATAGGAATTACCTATGGGAATGAATGGTGATTAAGATAGGTTGCAACCAAATAAAAATAGGTGAGACACACAAGATTAGGGCTGCAAGATAAGGGACAAAATCAGATTTTGCCATTTACTTGCCACCTCATGCTTTCTTATTAAGCTTAAGCTAACATCTCAAGCTAACACCTCAAACCCTTCACCCTTAAGCAACGACCAGACCCTCATTTCAGCCATTTTCATCTTCTAAACACACACCTTAAGGTCTCCAAGTGATCCAAATTGATTCCAAGTTGAAATAAAAACAACAAAAGTAAAGAAGAAGTGATTACCATCAAGTTAGCCTCAAAATCTGCATAGGTAACACTTATCTACGGTTTTGCCTTTGGTTTTCAAATTATTATGAATGGTTTTATGGTTTGTTAACCTTTTAATATCTCTTATAAAAGTGTTAGGAAGTTTTTAGTTAGACTTTGGTGCACAAAGAAAGGGTTTTTGATCACAAACACTTAATAGGAAATACTTGTGGCAGAAACTGTCATCTTACTGTTTTCTTGTGTTTTAGGCTTCAAAAGTGTATGGTATGTTGAATAAAACCTATAATTATTACCATTTACATGACCATATATGAGTTAAGAGTATTGGAATGAAGTTTTATCAGTTGGAAATTGAAATAGAGAATGATATTGGAGAAACACTCAAACTGCCAAAATAGCAAAATCTGTTTTGGTGTGCTGTGAAGGAAACTGAATTAATGGAGCTAAATCCATTATTTTTGGTAATAATATGACCTGGTTGTCTCCTTATATATGCTATCTAAGTATGGTGAAAATTTTGGAGTGATTGAATATACTTAAGGGTGCCAAAACCATTAATGTCATGAAGTGTGCAAAACTGTCACGGTAGGAAACAATCTGTTTCAGTATGTCGTGAAGAGAGCTGAACTTGGGAAGCTATATCCGTGATTTTTAGCAATTCTATGATATGGTTACATTTATATACATGTCATATAAGTGTGGTAAAAATTTGGGAGTGATTGGATATGCTTAGGGATGTTAAAATTATCATGCAACTAAACTTGACAGCAAGAAAATATGAAAATGTGAATCTGCCACATTTGATCACTTAGCATGTTTCAACCTTGATATGTTGCTATTGAGTGTTAACAATTAGGTACATGCTATTAGAGTTATAATACTTCAATTACATGATGTTTGCATGCATTTAAGATGAGAAATTGAGGTATTTGAGGGGCTATATTGGGTTCTAGTTTGTGAAAGCTTGATTGTTAGCTTATAGCTTGGTGTTTAAGGTCTAGTATGAGATTTTGTGCTTTCAACTTGCCAAATTGGGAATGGTGCTTGATGTTGGGTAATATTACAGGCTATTTTACATCTAAGGTTGGAGAGGAATACTAAACAAATTTAGACTAAGCCACCAACCAAGTGAAAGGTAAGTAAAGATTCATTTGCAACCACAATGCATAGACATAGTAGATGTGTGAATTATATGTGATATCATAAATCATATGTGCATAGTAGAGGGCTCTCCATTGAGCATACATACATGGGCATTGTCATTAGCACGTGCATGCATCATATACGAGCATTGTGATAAATCTTGCATTGCACGGCATGATTCAGAGAAAGGAAAATATTTTGCTGACCACTACTAGTGCATCGAAGCATGCATGGATTTGCATGGTTTTATGCATGGATTTGTAGGTTCGCGTGCATGGATTTGCATGCGTATGAGTATGCATGGATTTGCATGCTTATATGATTATTGGCCATTGGATTATGGCGGTGTACAGAGCTCTTTTCCGGTGCATGGGATAGTAGCGCTGGTCAGGGGCCCAAGAAAGAAATGATTTTGAGAGAAATATTTTGATGCATAAAATTGCATTGTGAGCATAGCATTTTGAGTTGCATGACTTGATATTGTGGATTATTCTTTGACATGCATAATCTTTACTTGCTGAGCGTTAGCTCATATAGTTTATGCATTGTAGGTGAGTACGACGATGCTTGAAGCATCTTTGGCTGGTTGGTCGGCTGTTGGAGCTCCTGCAGGTGTTTGAGGGAGTGTGTACATGGATGACGACCTGTTGGGCTATTTTGTTGGCTTGTTATATTTTGAGTCTGGTGTATTATGTTTTTAGATTGGTACTATATTTCTCTTTTAAAACTTTACTGTAAATAAGTATGTAAATATTGTGGTCGTTATGGGTGTTGTGTTTTTATATAAATACTGATCCTTCTATTTTAAACAGGGTTGTGTATGTAAGAAGTGATATATCTTTTCTTAAAGTGTTACAAAAAAAAATATTACATGCATGCACACAGGTTCTATCATGTCAAATTATACAATATATATGGTTGTGTAGGAATGGGGGTGTTACAAGGACAAAACTATTTGATATTCTTTTACTTAATAGTTTGTTTATTTTCAAGCATTTTATATCAATCTTATGCGTTTTGCGTTAATTGTGTAGGTAAAAAAAATATGTAGGTGGATCGACTCATCAAGTTTCCATTAAAATAAGATTCACACAAGGAAAACACTTGTCATTCGTTGGTTATTAGCAGCATCCTGAAAACATCCGGTCGAAATATTATTTTCAAATTAAGTTTCGAATCCTTACTCTTAATAGTTAAAGTGAGCCCCTTTATTCTGAATTCATTAATTAAGAATGAATCAAATCTCCCCAAGTAGGATTCAAATCTATGACCAATCGGTTAACAGCCGACTGCTCTACCACTAAGCTATTGAGAAATAAATAGAAAGGAGAAGAAAAATTGAAAAAGAAAACAAAAAATCATAAAAAAATGAAAGCCATGCGATGACCCAAGAAATTGGAGCCGCGACCCAGAAGTTGCTGTTAATCTAGTTTATTTGGTTCCACAACCTTAAATATTCAAGCTTAGGCACCAAAAATGATCAATTTTACAAAAGAGTCTAGACTACTTTAAGCTAAGATTTCTAGGCCGCGGTGCCATTTCGCATGGGGTAGTCCAAATTGTTTGGCGCCGCGGCACCAGAAAGCTAAGTTGGATACCAGTTCGCAGGTTGTTTTCCATAATAGTCTGAGTCATGGCGCCTGAGTTTCGAGCCACGACTCTAATTCGCGAAAAAAAATTAAAACGCGATTTTTAAGTCAAATTTTGGAACCTCTTTTTAGAGGGATATAAAAGACAACCTCCTAGACAAATTTGGGGACTTCTGGCTAACAAACACAGAGAAAAGTGAGAGAAAAATATAGCAAGGGCTGTAAAATTCAAGATTAGGATTTTCATATTCAAGATTCCAGAGTTCTTCTTTTCTTTTCCTTTTCACTTACCTTTAGTCATGAATTCAAATTTGTCTATAAATTTGATTGACGTGATTAGGGGCTAAGTTTCTAATATAGGATTTTAATGTAACCTAATTAGGATGATTTAAATTTCTCTTTTAATTCAATTGAATGTTTATTTATCTAGTTGAGTTTTCTACATAGTTCTCAGTGCTTTCAATTACTTATCACTAAATGAATGATTTGAAAATCATATTGATGTGGGAGGTGATATATGTGTCTATTTCTATGTATAAAAAAATATGAATTGCATATAAGATAGAAATATAATTGCATGGTTTGTGTAGTCTTAATTGATATCTATAGAGTTTAATAATTTATTGATTGTTTAATTCATATAAGAGTATAGTAGGTTAGCAATTGGTGAACTTTTCATTGGACCTTGGGAGATGCTATTAAATAATTGAGGGATTCTCGACTATCAACTAGAAAATTAAATTGAGATTGATGCGATTGAATATTCAAATCGGACTAATTATGGTGAAATCACAACTCTAGGTCTTTAAGTCATTGAAGTTCATCCATATTTAATTTTGTGCATTAATACAGTAGTAGTTTACATTTATTTGCATTAATCGCCACCTACTTTCATTTGTTCAAATAAATTTAGAATTAATCAATTTCAGTACTTAGTAATTCAATAATTCTCATAGGAACAATACTTTACTCATCCAATTTATAACTTGTCTACGATAATGTGCATTTGCATTCACAATTTTTACAATATACAGTAATTACTGACTAAATGAAAAGACAGATATATACGTCTAGTCAGTTGTTGACTAAGCAAAAGGGTAGGCGTATTTGTCCAATCAACAATTGAGAGATATGTCTATCAAGTCAGCACCAAATGGGCAGACATGACTATCTAGTTATCGCAATCTTTCAATAGTTGTTTTTGTAGGCCACATTCAACAATTATAAATAGACCCCCTCAAGTTGCAAAATTTATTAATTATCATTAATGCACTTTTCTTACATGTAGTATTTTAAGAGAGTTCTAAAATGTTATAGTAGTATGAGTGAGAAAATTTGATTGGTTGTGTTTATACTCTTATAATAAATAATCTTTTCCAAAGTTTATTAATAAATGATAATTTCTTTATCTTTAATTGTTCTTATCAATTAGATAAAGTCTCTAGAACGTACATAACTACAGGGTATGATCGCATATATGATGGCGATCATGGAATACATATATATGACTTTGATCTTAAACTAGTTTTAAGTCGAGATTCATCAAGATGGGATATTGATAAGCCTAATAAGACTTGCACACACAGTGCATGCTCAAAAGTAGGATGTCTCACTCCATAGGTATTAGTGTGGATACGCAAGTGCATGCGCTTAGGTATTTGTTAGGGAACAAATATACTGAACAACACCGCTTGAAAACTTTTAATTAGAAAATATCATTTGTCGAATGGGAATTTTCTAGTCATGATAGTGGAAGAATTAGTCCTTAGACTTAAGGCACCATTGTAACCTTGTACATGATATGTTGCAAATTTTGTTATATTCCTTGATTGCTTGAAAATTACAAGGGGAATATGTTGGGTGCAACATCTTTGTATATGGAGGTTAATAAGTAGCTAATAAAGAATCGATCACTTATCAAGATGAATAGGTGAGTCTCTTATATTTTCCATAGTTCTTGACTTATAAGTCCTTGATCGAGGCAAGATAAAAACTAGACGAGGGTTTTCTAATGATTCATCAATGAGTCAATGAGACTGGGAATAAAATCATAGTTATTAAGTCAAATAGAATTTCCACTAACATTCCATGCCTTAAAACTTAATCGGGAGATCATGAGATGGAAGGACTGCATAATACTCATAATAAGAAATACGTTCTCTATTGCTTACCTAAGACTAGGTAGTCAAGATATACTGCTAGGTGCTTCTAATGAATTGTGGATACTTGGAATTAAATTTTAATTCCACGATGATTAATTAATCAGAATAATTTAATTATTCAACTAAGTCGTAAGAGTTGCGAGCTCACTGCTAGCTTAGTTGTGAACATAAATGGTCACACACAAAATTGAAAAAGTCCACTTCTATCTAGAAAGTAATCCAAGGGCTTGATTTAAATTAGTTAATGGAGATTAATTAATTAGAGTTCAAATTAATTTTAGGAGTTAAATTAAGTTGTCCAATTAAATAATTTGATATTTAATTGGACCTAATAACATTTAAGGGCTCAAGTGAAGTTAATTAATTAATTGATTAGATCAATTAATGAAAAAGGGCATAAATTAAGCTAAGGAGTTAAATTAATTTATCTCATTAAATAATTTGATTATTTGATTAGGCCTGATATGATTACAAAGCCCAAGTGGAATTATTTAATTAATTGATTAGATCAATTAATAAGTTGGGCTTATTGATCTAGTAAATTGATTAGAGTCCAAGCCCATGTCATGATAGGCTCGTAGGAGACCTATTAGGAGTTTAGATTAGAGAATCAAAGACTTTTAAGCATAGATGGATACAAAAAATTAGATAAGGAAGTAAAGAGTTAGATACCTAACCGAATTAGGATTAGAGGAGTGTATAATAGACTCCTCCTCGTAATAGCCTATTGCTATAAGTCTTAGAGCTAGAAGTTTCAGCTATAAGCTCTAGAGAAAATTACCCCCCCCCCCCTTCCCTAATTTTCTAGTACTCTAGTTCCATCAAAAAAAAAGATTCCACCTTTTTTATATATAAGTTTAATTCTCCTTTCACAAGTTGATCTCCACTAATAT
>CM033108.1:9994857-10047256 GCA_019321725.1 Paulownia fortunei
TAAGTTCACAACCCTTACTATGCACCTCTTATATATGGATAGATGTGTCTATTCATCATGCCTCATCAATGTTAATGAACAATCACAACTCTTCATATGTACAGTTATGACCGTTCATATTCATTAGACACATTTTCAAGCTTGGAAACTTTATATTAAATTAGAGACTTTTTTAATTCAACCCATTTATTCCAACATACACATTATGGAGGATATCAATATTAGCCAAAAAACACTCCTATCTAGCCTCAATCAAGTTCACAACGAGGGCTACCTCCTCAGCTAGACACCATTTGTTTTGGTATACCTACTGAAGGATTTGATTCCTTGTCCTAGGAATGGTCCTAATTCGGAATCACCAAATTGAATGCATCACATACCAATTGCATAATATCCAATGTAAAAAATTTAATTTACAATGGCAACATGCTAACAAATCAATACAAAGCAATTCCCAGAGCATATACATTGATAGCGTGACATTGCTAGAGTTGGCATTTATGGTCATTTATATTCCACATCAATGTCCTTATGTTGGGTTTGAAAAATTGCGGGACTAAATGCAGAGAAAATTTAAAATTTTAAACATGCATAACAGTTTATAACATGTTGTCATGAATTCGATGCGATCAATCTATTCACACTTGGATATTTTGTTTAATTTAAAATAAAGATTTTTACAATTTTACCTTTACAAGAACTTCTATTGATGTAGAGTGTGAAGCAATTTGAATTGCTAGCCTTCTCATGGACTCTTTGTAGGAATTTTGAAACTAATTTGAATCTTAATTCATAGTAGGAATCCAAATGTATTCCCTATGATAATATCCACATGATGAACAATATCATAATTTAATATATCTGCTAGAAGATATTAAATTCTTATTTCTAATCTAGAATTTGGGAGTACAACATTAATTTTTAAATCAACTAATGATCAGAAGAATCAAGTTCATATCAAAAGGATGGAACCTTTTGATGAAAGGAAATATTTGTATGAAGAAAAGTAAAGAGAGAGTGAGTGAGAGGGAGGGACGAGTTTTAGCTTGTGAAAAGCCATCATAGTTCGTACCCTACCTGTATATTTATATACAAGGTGGTTCAATTCTAATCCCATTAGGATTTGGTCCATTTCCTTGCTTTCTATCTTTTTGCTTCTTATCTTATTCCTTTCTATAAAAAATAGGAGTTTTTGAATTTTTTCCTTATAAAAGTCTAAATTTATTTCCATCAAATACAAGGAGTCTTTAATTATCCAATTAAAGACTCTTAATGGGTTTCTCCAACAAGTTCATTAACTTTGGGCTTGAACCTTAATTGATCTCCATTATTTAATTCGAGCTCACTTTAATTAATTGATCCACTCAATTAATTAATTAGTTTCACATGACCACTTAATTAAATTAGACCCAATTTAAATAATTCTATTATTTAAATTGGTTAAATTAATATAACCCTTTAAATTAAATTAAGGTTCGTTAATTAATCGATCCAATTAATTAATTAAATACTCCAAAAGAGCCCCTAATCTTTATTAGGTTTAATTAAATAATTTTATAATTTAACTAGATGAATTAATTAGCTCTTTAAATTAATTCAAGCTCCAAGTTAATTAATCTCCTTTAATTAACTTGATCCAACTCCTCGGATAATATTCTAGATAGAAGTGATCCATCTCGTTTTGTGTGTAACCTATTAAATTCACAACTAAACTAACAGTGGACTTGCAATTATTATAACCTAGTAAATATATGAAAATACATCTGATTAATTAATCTAGTTATTTAATTTGTCTTGGAATTAACTCCTTAATTTCAAGAACCTCACAAGCCAAGGGAAATACTTAGAATTACATCTTTACTACCTAGTCTTAAGTGAATTAGCTAGCTAACCTATTTCTGTTGCGAGTACCATCCAAGTCTGGTCCTTCCTTCAACTAATCTCCCCATTATATATAGGGCATGGTGTTGATAAATAAAATGTATCCCAATTAAATGGTGGCACATATGAAATAATATATTAAATATCAAATTTATATTTTCTATTTATATTTGGAATTTAATAAAATTTAATTCCTAAAGTAAATTGTTAATTAATTTTATATTATAATATATATTTTGTTGGTCAATCATATGTCGCCAAGTGTCAAATTTTAATTCTTGAAAATCAATACTTATCATGTAAGTTATCAAAGTGAATAACAACACAAATTGATAATTCAAATCACATCTTGTGATGTCAATCAAATAATGAATGTCCAATCAAATTTTGCCACTTCATCAAATGACTTATCTAAGAGCTCATGCTTACATGTATAAATAGCGGTCATATCCAAATAGTTAAACACAACAACAACATAAGTTGTGAGGAAGAAGTCCACGCAAGAAAGGTGTTGGAGGAAATTCTCTCAATCTAAAACGATCAAATTCAAGAAGATCCATAGTGTTCAAGGCGTTCATCACAGAGTATACTCAAATAATAGTATTTAATTCGAGATTAAGTTGTTAAACTTTTGAATAAATGTTACTAGAGATCAAATTAATTTTGGAGGAGATCGGAGGGTCGATTCCACCAATAAATATTCAAATCAAAGAAATCAATGTTCTTGAAGTTCTAACATTTGATTTAAGATTAAGGTGCTAAATCTTTGAATTAATGTTATTGAAAGACGAAATCAAGTCTAGAGGAGATCAAATCAGCAACTCCACCTCTAAAAGTTTAAATTCGAAAAATTATTGTCCTTGAAGAGAAGAATTAGAGGATCTATAAAAATTGTGACCATATCTTTTTAATTCAATCAAAATTCAATTTGTACTATTTTTATTATTTGTTAGTTTTGCAGACAACAAAATTTGTAGTGGGAAAGACAAATTTAACAAATAAGAAAAATAATGCAAATTGAATTTTGATTGAATTAAAAAACTAAAATGGTCACAATCTTTATGGATTCTCTGATTCTTCTATTCAAGAACAAGAATTTTTAGAATTTAAACTTTTGGAGGTGGAATCGCTGATTTAATCTCCTTTGGACTTGATTTCATCATTCAATAATGTTAATTTGAAGATTTATCACCTTAATCTCGAATCAAACATTAGAATTTCAACAACGTTGACTTCTTTGATTTGAATATTTATTGGTGGAATCAATCATTTGATCTCCTCCAAGATTGATTTGATCTCCAATAACATTAATTAAAGAATTTAACAACTTAATCTCAAATTAAATCCTATTATTTGAGTATATTCCGCGATGAATGCCTTGATTTTGGTCTTAAACATCATGAATTTTCTTAAATTTGATCATCTTGATTGAG
This sequence comes from Paulownia fortunei, assembly GCA_019321725.1. Taxonomy (NCBI): domain Eukaryota; kingdom Viridiplantae; phylum Streptophyta; class Magnoliopsida; order Lamiales; family Paulowniaceae; genus Paulownia; species Paulownia fortunei. The sequence continues at coordinate 9,998,172 of CM033108.1, forward strand.
AGGATTTCCTCCAACACTTTTCTTGCTTGGCTTGTTCTTCACAACTTACATTGTTGTTGTGTTTAACTCTTTGGATGTGACCCCTGCTTATACTTGCAAGATATAGGATCTTGGATAAGTCATTTGATGAAGTGACAAAATTTGATTGGTCATTCATTATTTGATTGACGACACAAGATGTGATTTGAATTATCAATTTGTGTTGATATTCACTTCCATAACTTACAAGATAAATCTTGATTTTTAAGAATTGAAATTTGACACTTGGCGACATATGATTAACCAATAAAATATATATTATAATATCAAATTAGTTAATAATTTACTTTAGGAATTAAATTTGATTAAATTTTCAATATAAATAGAAAATATAAATTTGATATTTAATACATTATTTCACATGTATCACCATTTAATTGGGACAAATTTTATTTATCTACACATGGATTATTTATCGAAACTCTAATTGAGTTAATAACTATTATTCCATTCCAGTCACATTGACTCGTGATGAATCATTAGAAAACACTCATCTAATAGTCATCCTACTTTAGCCAAAGACTTCAGAGTCAATGATCATGGAATGCATATGTAAACCCTTTCTTATTGTTATGCAGTCATTAAATACATGAAAGCACATGATGTTGTGCACAAAGCTACTATGGTGCCTCAAGTCAATTGACTAATTCATGCACTATTATAACTAGAAAATTCTCATTCGACAAACAATATTTTTAATTGAAAATTTTCCACAGGCCTATTTAGTATACTCATTCCCAAAAAGCACCCGCACACATGCAGTAGCATCTCCAAGCTGATGCTTACGGAATGAGGCATCCTCCTTTCGAGCATACATCATGTGCGCGAGTCTAACATGTTTATCAACATCTCATCTTAATGAACCCTTGACTGAGAACTAATTTAAGATCAAAGTTATTGAGATATATTCCATGATTGCCATCATATGTGTGACCATCCCCATAATTATATACAGTCTAGGGACTTTATCTAATTACTTAAATACAATTAAAGATAAAAAATTACCAATTTGTTAATATATTTTGAAGAAGATTGTCTATTCGCTAGAGTATAAAAACAACCAATAACTAGCAGGCTGGACACTACTCTGACACCCTACTGAATTTAAGCATAATTGCCATAGTACAAAAAAAACCATGACACACAACCATATTAACAATGTGCACATAAAAATCAAGCAGCATGCATAGTCATGGCTGATGGTGTGGATAATGTGTCAGTGGTGGATACACACGGTAAATAGTTGGGTGATGCCGCTACACTTTGTGCCACTCATTGATTTGCATACCTACTTACCTCGTGAGATATGGATGTGGAAGCCATCAACTTTCGAGCATCAACCTTAAGAAACATGGAGCGCTTACACTCTCACTCATCAATCCAAAAGAAATTGTCTCCATGACTCCCGCATATGGGGTAAGTGTAGAACCAACAATTATAGTTTTTCTCTGTCTTTGCCATTAGCAAGGTCATTTGACCCACAACACATTCACAGTTTGGATGCATTGGTACTACCATTTTAATGTAGAATATGATAATGCTTAATAATTATTCAAATTAGCACGATTAAAGATAACATGTTAGAACCAACAATCATAGTTTTTCTCCATCTTTGCCATTAGCAAGGTCATTTGACCCACAACACATTCACAGTTTGGATGCATTGGTACCACCATTCTAATGTAGAATATGATAATGCTTAATAACTATTCAAATTAGCACGATTAAAGATGACATGTTAAATGCAAACAACCTTAATTAAGAAGAAATAACACAAATAAGATATACAATAAAAGTGCAGCTTATACATATCTATTGCACACAACATACGATATGAAACATATAACAAAAACTATAATACACCCATGAAGTAGATTGAAATGTTTACAAAAACATGCATAGATCTATAACAATATGGTCATCCCATAATTGTTGTACAATTGAATCTCTAATTACACTTCTAATCCACAAGTTTCCTTAAGAAAGATTAACTTAATGCACTTGGGAAAACTGATTGTAAGACCCTCCCTCGCTTTCTAAATCATCCCATTTGGAGTCAGCAAACTCATACTACGGTGAGTCATCGACATAATATATTGTGACTATGTTTGCTTGTGTGGCCAAGTCATAGTTTGACATAAGATATCTAAAAATTGAAAAGTGCTTCTTAATCATACTTATGCACCACTTTATGTAATTTCTCACAAATGAGTTCTGATGATTAAACAACTCTTTCTTTGAACTGTGCACATGATTAGGCCCCCACCGCTCGGGTATATGATACTGCTTGTTATGGTAGGGCACCAAGACCCCCGAGAAGTTATTGTATCCGACATCCACAATATATTATTTATCTACAAGATAGGGAATAATGACTATTTATAATTTCTGAAATAAATTATGCATAACTTATGTGAGTTCACTAACCTACAGAAGCCAAGGAAAATTAAACTTCAAATTTTAAAGTGCATCAAGAAAGACTCTTGAGTTATTTAAACCCCATTCCCAGTTGCTAATACATATGTGAATTTTAGGTCAACTAAACATTGCAGTCATGACAATTTGGCTGATGATAACTTCTCTAGTGCGATATGCCCTAGATTTGTACGTTGGCACACATCCGAGCACTATTTTCCCATCATTTTTTTCCACACGCACCCAAAATATTGCAAGTTCATCTTGAAATTGTTAAATAATACTCTAGTTAAATATTATTAATGAATTGATTATTTTAGCATCTTGTACTGATCTTAAAATATGGGTACCATTGTGGGTTGTAAAGGATTTTCTCTTTAACAACTGTCATGTCAAAGGGTTGTCAAAGGGTCTTATGTACTCTACAGTCATGGGTAGAGTGCATTGCACCATGTAAAAGTTTTGACTTAAAATTTTAGTGGATCAATGAAACTGCTTGACATTATTTCGCTGATGGTAGTGTAAATAAATAGTTTGCTAAAAGATTGCGACCAATTCATCAATAAGTAGCCTTCTCTAGTCATGTTTTGGTATGAATACTTATTAAGAAAATTGTGAATGCAAGTGCACGCTATTGTAGACAAGTAATAAAATGGATGATTAGGATATAGTTCCCATGAGGATTGTGGATTATTAAAAATTAAAATTGGATTAACTCTAATTTTATTTGAACAATCGTAATGGATTTGTGATTAATGCTAACTAAGAAACTAAACAATAAACTAATTAGCAAAATCAAATAAGGATGAAGTTCAATGACTTAAAGACCTAGGGTTGTGATTTTACCATAATTAGTTCTATTTGAATACTCAATTGCATCAATCTCATTTTATTTTCCTGGTTGATAGTCGAGAGTCCCTCAATTATTCAATAACCTTTGCCAAGATCTAATAAAAATTTTACAAATTGCTAACCAACTATATTCTTATGTGAATTAAACAATCAATAAATTTTTGTGCTCTATAGATCTCAATCAAAACTACACAAACCATATACGTATATTCTTATCTTACATGTAATTTATGATTTTCTACATATAGAAGTAGACACATATATCACCTCTCAGTCAATATGATTAACAAATCATTCAATTAGTGGCCAAGTAATTGAAAGCATTAAGACCCACGTAGAAAACTCAACTAGATCAAATATACATTTATTTCAATTTAAAGAGAAATTCAAATCATTCTAATTAGGTTATATTAAAACCCTAGACTAGAAAACTTAGCCCCTAAACATATCTAATCAAATTTGTAGATAAATTTGAATTCATGGCAAAAGATAAGAGAAAAGAAAAAGAAAAGAAGAACTCTGAAATCTTGAAGAAGAAACCCAAAATCTTGAATCTTGAAGCTCTTGCTCTCTTCTCATCTTGTTTTTCCTTGTGTTTTTTGGCTAAAAGAAGTCCCTAAATTTATCTTGGATATTTTCTTTTATAGTCCTCCAAAAAAAGTCCCAAAATTAGAAAAAAAATCATGTTTTAAATGTTTCGCGAACTGGAGCCCCAGCTCTAAATTCAGGGGTTGCGGGCCTAAACTGTATGTACAAAACACATATTGAATTGGTGCTGCAACGTCAAATAATATGTCCTTTTGTTTGCAAACTGGCGTAGCGACTCTAATTTCTGGCACCGCGGCGCCAAACAATCTAGAAGTCTTATTTCGAACTGGCTCCGTGACTGTGAAAGATGGAGCCGCAACTCTAAGTGGTCTGCTAAATTTAATAATTTTCAGCATTGGGGCTTGAAAATTTGGTGTTGTGGTACCAAATAAATTGGATTATCATCAATTTCAAAGCTGCGACTCCAATTTCTTAAGTTGTGGTATGACTTCTAAATTTTGATGAATTTTGTTTTCAATTTTTTTCTCCTTTCCATGAGATCTACACAATAACACATAAAATTGATATAAAATACTTGAAGATAAATAAATTATTAAGTAAAAGGATATGAAATAATTGGTAAAAAACTAACTTATCAAATACCCCAAAACTTAAACATTTGGTTGTCCTCAAGCAAAAATAAAAAATCAAAATGGCGAAAACAAAACAAGACAAACCTAAACAAGAATAACCTAACAAAATTCTAAGTCATACCATCATTGAATCATCTTCCAATCTAAAAAATTACTAAGGGTAATAATTCAAAAAGAATAGCAGGTGATTATATCAACAATGCTGATGTATATGCCAATTTCAACTTAACCTCATGATCTTGAGTGTGTGTGTATTGCCAATACATCAAATCAAGTTTGTCACCTATAAAGTAAAGCATTTTCTTAAAAATCGACTTTGATTATGTTGTGATGATTCTTCCCAGCTCCATAGACTTATTTTTCAAACTAATCTCCACTGAAGTATCTAAACACAACAATAAGTATCAAAAGGACTTTCAAAACTTGTAATATATGGCTTGGGTAAAGGTAGATTATTTGGATAGTAAGTGCCTCAACATTACCTAAAACATAAATGTTAGAAAATCATGTTGGCTTACACAAGCCTTTTAATCTTCCTACACTTTGCTTCCCCCTTCCCCCCTCTTTTTTTTTCTTTTGTTAACTCATTTGACACCTTTTTTTTCCAAATATTTGTACACCCCTAAACTTATGTTGTTTTTCATTGATAACAAAGGGGTAATTTCTTCTCTTCTAAACCTTCTTTTGTTTCTCCACTTTTCTCTATTTTTTACTTTTCAAGGAGATCACACAACATTTATCAATACTACCCAATCCGTGTATATTTCTCCCACTTCTGAACATGATCTCTAGGTGAATATACAGGGTGAAGGGTGGAAACGTGGAAAAAATATTGTGAGGTTAGGGATGATTTGTGAGGTGATAAAGAATAAGGGTCATTTAGGTTTAAAGAGGACAATAGGGATAAATCATGAGAATTTGGTAGGCTATATAGGCTCTGGCGGCCCAAAGATGGCCTAGATCATTTTCTTCATGCTATGTTATCTAGGATTTTATCTCAACTAATGATCGAACAAGTTTTAGAGTTTGTGGAATCTTTAGGAAAAAACAACTTATATTCATAAACTGTCTCTAAGTACTCCAAACAAAATTTGACAATTGGCTAGTACTCAATGTAGACAAGAATCTCAAAATAATCAAAAATCAACACATAAAACTAACAATATAACACAACACACTTCAACATTTTCAAAAATTATCACCCCAACAAATCAAGTTCTTATTATTGGCACAAATGATTCACAACAGTACAACTTAGTTTTCATTTTTGTTTTACAATACAAAAAGCAAATTAAACAACCTAACAACACTAAACATGCTAAAAACCTAAATGAAACAAAACAAAACCAAAACAATCACAAAAGCAACAAAAAGACTAAGCCAAAAGGATCAAAAGTACCCCCAAACTTAGAATTGACATTGTCCTCAATGGAAAAGAAAGAATGGAAAAAACAGAGGACTTTCCTAACTGGCGAAAGTATTAGCTAGCATTATCATCCTCGGGCTACGACTCAAGAGAGAAATGAGGGAATTTAGGGGGCTTCTGGAAATGTCTTCAAGGTGTCAACTCGAGTTGCTCTTGTATAATTGATGCCTTGTGAATCATCAGTTTCTGAGTTAGAACTTTCAACCAAAATAAAGAAGAGAAGATCAGAGATATGGAAAATAGGGCATGGTAAAACCTAAAAATTGACTCCTAAACTATATAAAGGAAATAAATACAACTAAAACATGAAAATAGTAAAATAACTTAGGTTGCCTACCAAGAAGCGCTTAATTTATAATCTTCATCCAGACAATCTCTAGATCTCACCACCATTAATATATCCTTGTAGTAGTCGCCAACTCACTTGATGCACAAATTCCAAAGTCTCAAGGTCAACTTTATTTGAAAATCCAAATGAACGAGTTGTTGAGGGCTGAGATGGTTGTGTTTTTAAAATAGTCATTTTTATGCATTCACCAATGGTGTCCACTTGCAAGCAACTATCAACTCCCCTTGGAAATTTTATCTCCTTGAACACATTGAATGAAACTTATTCATCTTGAACTCTCAAAATCAATTGACCCTTTTGTACATCGATAAGAGCTCTCCCAGTAGCTAAGAAAGGTCGACTAAGAATGATGGAGATCTCTTGGTCTTCCTCCATATCAAGAACTTTGAAGTCCATTGGGAAGTTGAACTTATCAACTTTAACCAAAAAAATTTCAATGATTCCCTTTGGGTATTTGATGGACCTATCAGCAAGTTGCAATGAGATTGTTTGGCTTTACTTCTCCAAGCCTAAGTTTTCTGTATACAAAGAGAGGCATTAGATTTATACTTGCACCTAAATCGCATAAAGCTTTATCAAAAAATAAATTTCCAATGGTGTAAGGAATTGTAAAACTCTCTGGATCTTTCAACTTAGGTTGCAACTTCTTTTGCAGGATGGCGTTGCATTCCTCAGTAAATGCTATTGTCTTATATTCCTCCAACTTTCTTTTGCTAGAGAGGATCTCCTTCATGAATTTTACATAACTGGATATTTGATTTAAGACATCTGCAAAAGGAATGATAATGTATAACTTTTTAAAAATATCCAAAAACTTAAAAAATTGCTTATCTAATTTTTGTTTCTGGAAGTACTGAGGACATGAGATAGGAGAGACATATGGGGGAGGATTGTCGGCAAACAACTTTGACTTAGGCTTCTCAACTTTCTTGCTTGGAGTTTTATTAGATTCTTCAACTGCACTCTCCATTGCAGGCATTTTTTATTAATGAATTTTCTTTCAAGTTTCGGCAAATCCTTACCACTACAAAGAGTAATGGCATGCACATTCTCCTTGGGGTTTGTCTTAGTGTTACTATGCAATGAACCTTAGGGTCTTGCACTCAGCATATTGATAATTTAACCCATTTGAATCTCCAGGTTTTGAATAAAAGCTTATTAATTCTGAATGGAGGACTCTTATTTATGCAATGTTGCCTCTGTTCTTGACATGAATTGATTTGTGAGAGAATATTCTAGAGAGAATTTAGGGGCTTGCTGAGACTGATTTGGAAGCTACAAGTTTGATAGTGGTGGCCTCACTGCGTTTTGCCCATTCCTCCATTAAAAGTTTGGATGGTTGTGCCATCCTAGATTGTATGTGTTAGAATATAGGTTATTCTGCTAGGTGGAATTCACCACAAACTGTGCTTGCTCTGGTTGAGATTGTGCGAATGATTTCCCAACTTAACACTCTATATTTGGGTGAGGTCCATTGCAAAAATTGCATACCTCAATTAATGTGGGAATAGGATTAGTTGTGAAAGAGCTAAGCTGCTGAGATAATGTAACAGCTTGAGCAGTGAGGGCAGTGACTGAATCATCTTCATTCACTCTAAATGCTTTCTTTGGTGTAACTCTCTCAGAAGGCCATTGATAAGCATTTGCAACCATGGTCTTAAGAAGATCATAGGCTTTGTCATATGTGTTGCCCACAAGAGCTGTGCTACTCAATCCATTGTAGAATATCTGAACTTGCAACCACTCTGGAAAACTATGATGGGGGGCACTTTCTCAACAAATCCTTATACCTTTCCCATGCCCATGCAATGATTCCAAGTCATATTGGGTAAAGGTAGTGATGTCATTCCTCATCTTTGCCATCTTAGTTGGTGGGAAGTATTTAGCTAGGAAGTTTTGAGCTAAGTTAGCCCATGTGGTGATTGCACTCAATAGAAATGAGTTCAACCAAATCTTTGCCTTGTCCCTTAGTGAGAAGAGAAACAACCTCAATCTAATGGTGTCATCAATAACGCCATTGTGCTTAAATGTATCGCAGATTTCAAGAAAGCTGGCTATATGTGCATTTGGATCCTCATTGGCTAATCCACATAATTGATTAGCCTGAACCATTTGGATGATAGTTGGCTTGATCTCGAATTGTTAGCTTGAATGGCAGGGTGTCTGATTCTAGTAAGGTTCTCATTTACCAACAACAATGCATAATCCCCAAGCTGGCTGTTATTGACCCCTGGTGCCTGTTGTTGCATATTGTTGTTACCTCCAAATACCATTTCATCTTCCATAGTGTCTTGTGGTCATTTGGAGGCTTATCTCTTTTTCTTTTGGTTTTGTTTGCAAGTGTTTTCAATTTCTAAAACAAAATAGATCAAGACTTCAATTCCAAATTTTATCATATACCTAAAAATACTTGGAAAAATCAAGAGCGACAATAAAAAAATAAACAAAGACAAACAGTCCCCGACAACGGCACTAAAAACTTGTTGTGAAAATTATGAATGCAAGTGCATGCTATCTAGACAAGTAATAATGTGGATGAGTAGGATATCGTTCCCATGAGAATTGTGAATTATTAAATATCAAAATTTGATTAGCTCTAATTTTATTTGAACAATCGTAATGGAGTTGTGATTAATGAAAACTGAGAAACTAAATATTAAACTAATTAGCAAAATCAAATAAGGATGAAGTTCAATAACTTAAGGACTTAGGGTTGTGATTTCACTATAAGTAGTTGAATTTGAATACTCAATTGCATCAATCTCAATTTATTTTCCTAATTGATAGCCGAAAACCTCTCAATTATTCATTAGTCTTTTTCAGAATCTAATAAAAATTTTACCAATTGCTAACCTACTATATTTCTATGAGAATTAAACAATCAATAAATCATTGGGCTTTATGTATCTCAATCAAAACTATACAAATCATGCAAGTATATTCCTATCTTACATACAATTTATGATTTTCTATATATAGAACTAGATATATATATATATGTATATCAATATAATTAGCAAATCATTCAATTAATAGCCAAGTAATTGAAAGTATTAAGACCCATCTAGAAAACTCAACTATATCAAATAAACATTCAATTGAATTGAAAAAGAAATTTAAATTATTCTAATTAGGTTACATCAAAATCTTAGAGTAGAAAAGTTAGCCCCTAATTATTTCTATCAAATTCATAGACAAAATTGAATTCATGGCAAAAGAAAAGAGAAAAAGAAAAGAAAAGAAGAACTCTAAAATCTTGAAGAAGAAACACAAATCTTGAATCTTGAAGATCTTGCTCTCTTCTTCTCTTGTTTTTCTTGTGTTTTTTGGCCAAAAGAAGTCCCTAAATTTATCTTAGATGCTGTCTTTTATAGTCCTCCGAAAAAAAGTCCCAAAATCGGACAAAAAAATTGTATTTTAAATTTTTTGCGAACTTGGGTTGCGATTCTTAATTCAAAGGTTGCAACCCTAATCTGTCTCTACAAAACACTGATTGAACTTGCATTGGGGCTCAGCTTTCTGTCACTGCGTCGCCAAACAATCTCTTCTCTTTTTTGCAAACTGGCGGCGTTTTAGGTCCGCGATGCCAAATAATCTAGAAGTTTTCTTTTGAACTGGCGTTGCAGCTCTTAAAGATGGAGCCGCAGCTCCAAGTGGTTTGCCCTCCTTTATAAATTTAATAAGTTTTGGCACCTAGGACTTGAAAATTTAGCGTTATAGCACCAAATAAGCTGAATTATCATCAATTTCAAGGCCACGACTCCAATTTCTTAAGTCGTGGCATGATTTTCAATTTTTTTATGAATTTTTATTTTTTATTTTTCTAATTTTTCTTCTTCTTTCTATGAGACCTACACAATTAATACAAAACGTACAAGATCGATATAAAATACTTGAAGATAAACAAATTATTAAGTAAAAGAATATGAAATAATTGGTATAAAACCAACTTATCAAAATACCCCATCGCTAATTTTGTTAGAGAGCATGTGAAAAATTAATTACAACATTCTAATTGCATCATAAATAAATTAACATGGCCAAAAAGGAATTGAAATCCCTAAAAGGCATTGGAGAAGGATTAAGGGTCGCTGGGTGGTAAAAAAAAAATATAATTTTGCATACCCCTATTCTTATGATCCCTCGCCCTTCGAAGAATTTCCCTATCATCATCAATAATGTCATTGACAACATACTCAATTAAATCTCTAACTGTGTCGTTGTTATGAATGCCGATACAACGATTACCCGTGCTTAAAAATGAACTGAACAGAAAATATTCATAGTGTCATAACGGGGATGAAATATTTCTTACCAAATTTTGCATAGAAGTTATTGTTTAAAATGTGACTATGTATAAAAATATGCCTACATAGGGTTTACAGTATGTAATATGCAAACTTACTAGTATTGCCATCTTGTATATTTACCAAAGTGTAGTATTAAATTTTTAGTATGCGGTCATATATATTAATTAGACGACAACCTATTAGCATATTGTATTTAAAGGAAGCATTATTTATAATTATTTAATAGGTACTATTACTTGTGCTATAAGTATTTAATATTGTAAATATTTTTCTGTTTGTAACCACAATTTTTGTATTTAGCATGTTAACTAAATGACGCCCTTATTATCGCATATTGTAAATGGATTTTTATATTTATAAAATTCTACAAATAATTTTTTAGAATAAGTAATTCACATTACATATACAGCATATTTAATGCTTTTTCTGATTGCAGAACATAGTACTAACAAGAGTATAGTGTTATTTTTTTAATATGTAGCAATTTATATTAAATCGTACGACAACTTAATGGTATGTTATATTTAAAGGAAGCGTTTTGATATTGTTATTTACACATACTATTACTTATGCTATAAGTATTTAATATTGTAAACATTCTTCAAATCCTAACAAGAGTTTTGTATTTAATATGTTAAAATTTAAATAATGGTTTTATTTATTGCATCATTTTGTTTCGTGCATATTTATATTTGTAAAACTGTATAAGTAATTTAATCAAATAAGTTATTCTATTTAAACATACAACACATTTAATGCTAATTTTGTGATTTGAATTTTAATTTCTAAATATATTTTATTACATTTTAATAAATTTTAAAAATTTTAAATCGAGTTTGAAGGGTTTTATATCATTCTTGAAAAAAACCCTTTTTCATATCATTAAAAAGTTGAATAGTATTTTTTAATTGTACAAGTATTTAATATTGTCAAACAATCATCACCACAATTAATTGTACTTACATATGTCGTGATTAATCGTGTACATGTTTCCATATCATGTACACCCTATATTGATGCATTAACCACATACTTTTCCTATAAAATGAAAACCACAACTTAACGTGTTCTACAATATTATAAAGTAGCACAAAACATAATATGTTGCACAAAAAGGGAAAAAGTATCCACCATAACGTAGTTGAAAAAAAATATCCACCAAAAGCAAAGATAAAAAAATAGAAAAATTATCATCCATGAAAACAAAAAATTAAAATTAAAATGGGTCATTGAGATAACTTCTCAATGTATCCATGTCTGATCTCTGAGTCCATCGCAAGAACATCCTATGACAATCGAGATCGTCTAACTTTGTGCATGTGTGTAGAATTGATGTAGAAAAGGGTCAGGTATTTCTCAAAGCTACTGCACGAACATCTCAATTATATTGATGTCATTTGGATCGCTCTAAAAGGTCACCATGTTATTGGCCCTCTCCCACGAATGAATGGTTGAGATAATGGTAGGACAGGTGGTCTTTTTCCTCCTCCGCTACCACATGACTAATCGATGCCCTATGTGCACGGTGGGAATGGGAATGGGGTGGACGATGATTAAGCAGTACCCTCGAGCTCAGTATCATCAGTGTCCTATCAGGTGATGACATCCTCAAGCTAACGTCCCTCACCATGAGGCAGAGGCGCTTCTATGCATGCCCTGGCCATCTCTCCCATGGCTGTATGTGGTATAAATATGGCCGTCAGCTCTCTGTAAAATGGACATCCTTTTCTCCTCAAACTCCTATCACATGGATTAGCCTACATTTATTTCTTAAGTATATTTTCTTAGTTTGATTTGGACATATGCCAATTAACCCAAAATTTTCCCAAATTTTTGAAGAAATAAAAGATTAAGTCTACTACCTACCACTAACCAACGAGCCCAATACTTGTATGATCTCATAACCAAGTCATTTGCATTATCCTAGACAATCCTAATATTGGATACAAGCAAAGTTTGAAATTTCTTCCACTATACCTTATTCCTTGTAAACATTCCTTGTAGTTGCTTGACAGGGTAGTTATAGAGCAGGCAAGCAGTTAGTCCACTTGGATGGCCTAAAAGTGGCAGCTATGAGGTTGTCTTGGATGACCTCATCATACATAATCATGATGAATGTCGTCATATTGACTTTAGGGCAATGAACACTATAAGAATTTTGTATTTTAGCGACGAACTTTTTTCGTCGCTAATATGTCTTAGCGACGAAAATTTTCGTTGTAAAAGTCTCCGCAATAAGACCGTCGTAAAAAATTTTGGCGATGAACATTCTCGTCGCAAAAATTCATAATTTCATTGTTAAATAATTACTTGGCGACCCAATTGTAAGAACTTTCGTCGCTTAAATATCTAAGAAAAATTAAATATTTAATATTTAGTGACGAATTATCTCTTTTCACCGCTAAACTTTGCGACGAATATGCATAATTTATCGCTAAACTTTGCGACGAATATTCATAATTCATCGCTAAGGTTAGTGATGAAAATGCATAATTCGTCGCTAAATTAATAAAATTTTAAAAAAATATATAAAAAATTGTTAGCGGTGAATGTTCAAAATTCGCCGCTAAGTTTATAAAATTATTTAAAAAATCAAAAAAACTTAGCAATGAATTCTGAAAATTCATCGCCAAAATTAGATTTTTTAAAAATATTTTATTTATTTCGATCTTTTTATCCTATTTTAAACAACAAATCCAAATTATACCCTGTTCTAAACAACAAATCCACAACCTGTTTATCACAACCATTCACAAACATTCAATAACCCCACAACATATCCAACAACTATTCACAAAATATTTATCATTCCAACAATTTAAATATCATTAACTAAAAGACATTTCATTAAAAACTCATCGTATACAGAAATCATACAAATGAATTATTAAACAAACTATTATAAAAGTCAACATTAAAAGTCAAATATCTCCATATAAAAATTAGACAGAAGTCTAAAGTCAACATTAAAAGTCAAATATCTCCATATAAAAATTAGACAGAAGTCTAATACACCTAAATGAGAATCAAAATAAGAATCTTCAGGCGTTTTTTCAGCCATGACTGTAGAATAACAAGCCAAATATGTAATTAGAAATAAATCAACACTATATATTAAATATAATCGTATATATTAAAACAACAATGACTAAAATGAATAACATTGACATAACAATTAATCCATTTAAAAAAGTTATGAAATATTTACATAAAACTAAGTTTGAGGTGGTGGAGGCCGGGGTGCAGTTGAGAAGGATGGCTGCTGCTGGCTCAATGACTGTATCGCTTGCGATGCACCGGAAGACATCTTATGAAGAAACTACAGAATTTTGACTTGTTGTGACTCCATGAGATGCAGTCTGTCTTTATAAACTAGTAGCTCAGTCCTGGTGTCTGCTAGCTTATCCTATGTCATATGAAGCTTATCTCTAAGCGTTGCATTGGTCGGTCTGGATAATGTAGCATCAAAAGTAGTCAACCTAAGAGGTTTGAGCCCATTTCCAAGCCCACACACGTACCCCAAACATATACCGAGGACCTGATCACACACTTTATTTGTAATTTATACGTTATCTAAGGCGTGAGCATCATCCCCGGTATCTGTGTAAGCCTGTGACTCTCAGTACTCCTCTCGAAGTCGCACCATCTCATTCTAAAATTAATAAATATGTCAACATATTTAGTTTCAAAATAAGTTAAAAATATATAATTGAACGAATTAATTACTTACATATATGCTCTGAGCTTTATCTCTTACCTAGCCCTTCTAGTGCTGTAGTGAGTTTCATTAAAAATGGTAATTCAATCTTTTTTACTAGTTCTATCGGTTAGAAATAACATGTCATATGTTACTTAACGAATAAAGTAATTATTTAAATGAAATTTGCGGAGTACGTGTGTGGGCTTGAACCTCTACGATAATTATAAGATAATTTTGCTCGATTTGCGGAGTTCGTCGCTGACCATTTATTCTAACAAAAGTTAAAACAGTAAATATCATAAGATTAAATTAATAAATTTTAAGATTTCATTAAATAAATTAGCTAAAATTTATTGTTAAATTTACCTTAAACTCCTCTAACTGAATAATATACACATATACTCCCAATCCACCTAAGTCTCATAGAAATCATGAGGCATATGTTTTAGTCGCTCCTTCCAAGGTAAGGCCGTGAGACTTTTGTAGTGTTTGTGCATCTTCTGGCAGTTGTCCCTATATCGAGCACTCATCAGCCCATCGGTCTCTTTTTTAACTGACTCTGGTCTTGTGCTAAAGTCTACAGTAAATATAGCCTACAAAAAAATATATGTTAACATTTAATATATCAAATAAGATAGTTAATTATACTAATCGATAACCGATCAAATATGGGCCTCTTCTGCTCCTCTGTAATGTGCCTCCAATCAACAACTTGTAACGGTGCAAACTTCTTCACTGCTACACCGAGCTTTGTCATAAAAGAGGATCCATGCTGCCCTGTAGGATGACCATCAAATTTGCGAAGTGTGACTGGTACCTCCCCATCTTTTCTATATAACGTCAGAGTTTGTCACCATGTGCGGCTCTCGTATCTCGATGTTGCCTTTACGTAGAAGCTGCCATAGTAAAAAATATGTTAGATTACTGTTCAACATAATAATTAAATAATGATAATATAAAACAAGTTAAAAAATAAAACAAACCATCGGATATACCCTCATCTATCGAAATGTCAGTAGTAGCTCGATCAATAATGAGTTGTTTCTCAATCTTTTTAGGAGGCATACCTATAAAAAACAAACATGTGGTTAAATATATAATATAAATAAGATTATTTATGAACTTTACTAACAACTTAGGAATAATATTAATCTATTTAAAAATCTTACTATAAGCAGAATTCGAATGAGTGACCGTAGTAGAGGGTGGCTAGAGGGTGCAAACAACTGCTAGCAAATGACTGAAAAAAATAATAATTAGTAAACACAATCAAAATATATAGATATCAGGATTGAAATAATAATTATTAACATTCATAATTAACAATAATAAAGAAATGAAATAAAGTTAGAGATAAAACAAATAACAAAATATGAAGATCATCAAGTCATCTAAGTTCATAAGTTCATAATGTCTAAGTTAATAATGTCTTACAATTCATAATGTGAAGATCATCAAGTCATCTAAGGTCACTTGGTCTTAGTGTGAAGATCTTAATTTATTCTTAATTTCTTAACAATAGAAATTGAATGAATAAATAGAAAATATGAATAACATAGTATAAATACTTAATAAAATGAAGTAAAATAAAAGTTGATAGTTCATACCATTAGTCACTATCATCATTATACAACAATATTTGCTATTCTCCCTCACTATCTAATCCAGTATCTTCATCTTCATCATTAATGAAATTATGCATGTTCTTAGATAAACTTGCTTGTGTATCCAACAATTCTATATGATGAGGTTGAATGTCTAGTTTGCAAGGATCTGAAATTTCTAAATCTTCACGAATAGTTAAGCTTATCTCATCTGATGAAATCCCTTGATTAGGCTCATTGTTAGATGAACTTTCAAATTCATATTCCTCGCTATTTTCGTCTTCCTTTTTGATTACTTCATATATTTCTTGATGTTGCACCTTCTACAAAACTTTTCATCTTTCTCCATGCTTTATATCATCCAAGTAATAAACTTGTCTTGTCTCAGTTGCCAAAATGAATGGATCATCCTTATACCATATCTTAGATGTATCAATACATGTTAGACCGAACTCTTACACAACTGATTTCTTTTTGGGGTTACACTGGAACCAATCACACCAGAATAAATGTACCTTATATCTAAACGTGTAAAAATTTAAAACAACATCCTTCAAAACTCTAAAATAATCTAAGTTATTGCCTTTGTCGGATGATGGTACACTTACCCCACTATTTTGAGTAGTCCGACGAGTATCACGAGAAAGTGTATAGTATTGAACATCATTAACAATACAAGCATCATATAGTCGAACTTCAACATCAGGTCCCAATGCTAGAGAGTATAGTTCATCTGTGGCCTTCGAATTTTTTATATTTCTTAGCCTAATTATTTTATCCCTAAACCACTGCGGAAATTGCTCCTCGTGACATTGAAGAATGCAGTTTGAAGGATTTCTTAACGAAAGAATTTGCAAATGTTCACTGCACACAAATATATATAACTATTACGAACTCAATCAAAATTATGAAAAAAATAGAATATAATTTGAAATCTTACTTTATATATCAGTCGACTTTCTTGCAATTATTAAGAGTATACCAATGTGCTTTCTTACGTAAAGTAAGAGGCAATTTATAATTTCGTTGGCTGCCCATCACTCTTACTTGTTGATTGAAAACACTTAAGGTGAATAAAATAGGTTGACTAATATCTTTGTTACGTTCCGATCTAGTAAATCTTGTTTCAATTTGGCTCATATACAAAGAGGAGAAAGTCAATACTTCATTCACAATATATCCCTCTGTAATAAATCCCTCTGGTCTTGCCATATTGTGAACATACTTCTTGAGTGTTCCCAAATACCTTTCAAATGGGTACATCTATCGTGATGAAACAGGTCCAACTAATATAGCCTCGTGGGGTAAATGAACTACCAAGTGAACCATAATGTCAAAAAAAGCCAGAAGAAATATTCGTTCCATCTTGCACAAAATGAATACTATGTCCGCCTCCATTTTTTCCAAGTCTGCAACATGTAAAGTTATTGAAGTGAGTTTTTTGAAGAAGTCACACAGCTCAACAATTGTGCCACACATATCCTTTGGCAAAAACTTTCTTATGGCGGTTAGAAGTAATCATTGCAAAAGGACATGACAGTCATGTGTCTTTATATTTGTGGCATAACCATCGGGGAACTTCACATATTTTAAAAATCAACAAAATTCACGCCTTTTTTCCAAAGTGAATGTGTAACTTGCATGTGGCTTACTGACTCTGTCCCCAATCTTCTTCAGGTGCAATTCACTCCTTATACATATGTCTTACATATCTAACCGAGCTTTGACCATGTCCTTCGATTTCCCATCTGTACTCAACAATGTGCCAACCAGAGCATCACAAATGTTCTTCTTAATGTGTATAACATCCAGATTATGTCTCAACTTCAAGTCTGACTAATACTCTGACTCAAAAAAATTGACTTCTTAACCCAATTCGTATCACCAACCGATCGTATTCTTTTGCTAGTCACCATAGGATCTTTACCAAAGGTCACTTCAGGTAGCGCATATAACTAAGTTAAAATCTCATTACCACTAAAAGTTCTTGGCGGACCTTTACTTTCAAACTTTCCATTGAAGTCAATATAGGAACCGACTATGGCCTGTATATCATATTTTACTGCACAATCTTTGACTTACAGTATCTTCAAGACAAATATGACATGCATTATAACCCTTAGTACTCCACCCATACACTCTCCTATATGCTGGGAAGTCATGAATTGTCCACATAATAGTAGCATGTAATCAAAATATTCGTTCAGTAGTTGCATCATATGCTTCTATCCCCTCACTTCATAACTCATTCAATTCATTGATTAAAGGTCACAAGTACACATCTATCTCTTTTCCAAGTGCCTTAGGCCCAGGAATTAAAAGAGACATAATCATGTACGATGGTTTCATCATTTTTCATAGAGGCAAATTATACGACACAAGTAAATCTAACCATATACTGTAAGCATTTGACATGTTTTCAAATGGATTAAAACTATTAGTTGTCAAGCCCAAACGAACATTTCTAGGATCATCTACAAATATTTTATGTAATTTGTCAAACTCTTTCCATGATTCAGTATCAGCTGGTGTCTCAATACCCCGTCTGTTTCAACCATTTTTTCCTTATGCCATCTTATATCATTTGCTATATGTTTCGACAAAAACAACCGCTTCAGTCTTGGCTTCAAAGGAAAACATCGAAGGACTTTTTGAGGAATGTTTTTCTTGTTCGCCTCATCATACTTAAATCAGGGCTCCTCACAGGTCGGACATGTATCCTTGCCCTCGTGCTCACCCTAAAATAAGATATAATCATTTTTACATTCATGTATAGATTCATATCCCAACCCTAACTCTCTTAACATTTTCTTAGCTTTGTAATGAGGGCTTGGAATTATATTCGATTTTGAAAATGCTTCTCGCAACAATGGAAGCAACATATTAAATAACTTATTGCACCAACCATTCAACACCTTCACATGCATTAATTTCACTAAGAAACTAAATGCAGAAAAATTGGTACAACATGAATATAAATCACGTTGTGCTTCTTCAAACATTGACATAACACTTTTTCCCAACTCCACTGCAGGCGTGTTCTCATTATTATCCTCATGTATAACCCCACTACTACCAACAACTTCAACATCCGTTAAGTCATTTAACATATCAAAGAAAGTATCACCTTCTTCGTCCTCACTCACATGCTCAACTTCATTTACGAGATTCGTATCAACACTTGGTAGAGTAACTTCTCCATGAAAAGTCCACACTTTGTATCACTTATAAATCCCCCATCTATAAAGGTGTCCTTGAACGTAATCTAAATTAAAATGATATAAATTTCCACACCTTCGACAAGGACAACGAATCTTTGATAACCCAAAGGTTGACATATAATTCTTGGCTATATCCAAAAATATTTTAAATCATTTATGCATTCTGGAGCCACTCGATTCTGATTCATTATTCAATTTCAATCCATAATTATACAACCTATTGATGATAGTAATTAGATAATTGATTTAAATCATTCATGTTGATAATGACATGCATTGCTCACACTTCTCCTTCCACTCTTTGGTAAGGGCCCTATCCCATTCAAGAATGTGCACTCATTTATGGTTTTATAAGTATGACCAGTTTGTTTCCTCCATGTGAAAATTACGGCAGCATCTCCCCATTGTTCTCTAAGTACACATATTACAGTGTACCCAAAGAATAAAGGAAGATACGAACAGAAATAATTAATCACGTATACGAAACAAATAGCATACTAATATAAAACCACAATTAAGTATATGTTCTCAAGCTGTCCAAACTAGATAATTCAGAATTTAACATCAAATTTTAAAATTATTAAAGATTTGAAATTTCGATGCTAATTTCCAAACAGGGTTTAAGGTTTGTGAATTCATATGCATGACATGTATAGTTATTATTTAGACTTTAATAGGAGACTTTCTTCACTATTACATAAAATAGTAAAAGAATATATGCACATAATCATGGTTTGTACTTTATTTTACAGTGTAGATGTGTATTCAAACTTAGAAAAAACTCATGTTTAACATTGTTATTGCAATTCAATTATCTACACTCTAGATACAACTCAGCAGCCACAGACATAACAATATGTATATCAAATTATATATAATATATAGAAAGTGTTTATATGAAATAGTATAAGATATATTCACATCGTCTGTATTACAGATTAAAGTCCAAATATCAAATGGATTCTTATAAACCCAAGTGGCCCAATTATTAAGATTAAGTAAACCAAATAGCACAAACCCATAAGCAAAACTAACAAATAAGAAAGATCCTTATTTGTAAAAGAAGTTGAAACCTTAAGACCAATCGGTATCTGCAACTGAGCAAGAGTAACTAAAGTCTGCATGTTGAACATTATGTGCTCTTTGTAAATACTAGTAATAAATGGCAATTGAGTTACAGATTCAGAAGCTACACCCTTTCCCTATTTTGAATATTTTAGTTCCATTGTAACCCCTGACCTGTCGAATGCATAGCAGGAGTGAGGTCCTTTATTTTATTTCTCTTCGGTATATAATAAAGAAAGTTCTGCAGCACGTGAAAATGGAGATAACTAACATACTATATTACTTACAAAGTCATGCCAATAAATAATATTATTTAGTGCAAGCATTCAGATAAAAGAATAAAATGGTAATGAACATATAAGTTTTGTCAATCAGCTCTTTGGTAGTTTAAATAGTAATAGAGCAGCAAAAGAAAATAAAAAATTGACACTTGTTGAAGAGATGACCGTGGAGGATGACAGCGGCAGAGGGCGGTGGTGGTGGAGACGAGAATAGGGGAAGTCAATGGTGGCGGTAAATACGATGGTGTCGGCGTGGCGGTAGGGGTGGAAAAAAATGGTGTTGGCATGGCGGTGGAGATGGAAGATAATGGTGCCGGCGGAAGAACGAGAGAAAGAGATAAAGCGCGCGTGAGAGAGAGATAGACAACATCGAGGGATTTATGGAAAGAAATTGGGGATTTTGAACCCGACATGTTAGCGATGAAATAAGGTTTGCTTATCGCTAACTAATATATTAGCGACGAAATCTAATCCATTTGTCACTAACATATAAAAAAACTTTAATATTAGCGACAAAATTTAATTTTCGCTGCAAAGAAAGCTATAAAATAATTTATTTTATATTAGCGACGAACTCAAACACATTCGTCACTAAGTAAGAAAAATTGATTTACTTTTGCGATGAAATATCATTTTTCGTCGCTAAATGATAAGTTAGTTTTATACCAATAATTCATACACCTTTTGATTAACATTTGGTTTGTTTTCAAGTGTTTGTGTTACTTTTTATGCATTTAGTGTGAAATCTTGTAGGTAATGATAATAAGAGAAGAAAATGGAAAGAAATAAAAAACTTGGTTGAAATATTGAAGAATTCGAGTTGTGGTGCTACTGATGGCAGTTTTGGTATTTCAATCATAACTCTTAGGAAACATTTCATATAAACTTTATTGTTGATCTATTGGAAATCCAAGATATAGATCTACAACTTCTATGTTTATCACAAAATCAAATTCGGTTGATTTAAATGAGAAACACTAACTTCAAAAGTCAGCACTGGGCTGCAATTTTCTGGAATGACACATCTTGGTATTTCCAGCATACCTTTCTCCAACGAAGTCATATTTAGTTGATTCAAGTTCCAATGGAAATCCAATACATAGGATTACAATTCATATGAGCCACCAAAATCTATTTTGGCCTCTAAAGTAGTGAAAAATCCATTGAAAAAGGCTACAAGCGCTGTAGAAACTGATTCTGGGCAGCAAGTGCAATGCCTAGGCACTGCCTTCTAGCGCCTAGGCGCTATACACACTATCTTGGACAGA
The DNA here is from genome assembly GCA_019321725.1 of Paulownia fortunei. Classification (NCBI taxonomy): domain Eukaryota; kingdom Viridiplantae; phylum Streptophyta; class Magnoliopsida; order Lamiales; family Paulowniaceae; genus Paulownia; species Paulownia fortunei. Next base: position 10,019,883 of record CM033108.1, read on the forward strand.
CAAGGCAGAGCCTAGACGCTGCTGGGAGGACAAGCAAGGTTAAAATGGGTATTTTTCCCTCTTTAGGGCATTTTTCCATCTATTTTGAGGGATTCCAAAAGCCTCCATTTCAGTTTTGGGAAGAGGAGAAGAGTGAGGAGAAGCCAAGAAGCAAAGGAAAACAAGGAGACTTGGAGAGAAGAAGGTCATTCTCAGAGACAAGCCATTCTTGAAGACAAAAAAAGCTTCAACCATTACTTCTACTTCACAAATTGGTGAACAATTTCTATGTCCTTTCTATTGTATTTCTTGAAGTTATATTCATGAGGAACTACACTTTTATTTCTAGAGGATGATGTAACCTTATTTGAACCTATGTTTTGAATTCCAAATAATATTAGTTCAAGTTATTCATCTTGTTTGTGTTATCTTGTTTAGTATTTCATCTTGATTAATTGACCACTAATTAAGATTGTTTGACGTATGAAATTCGATACTCAAGAGAAGGAAGATTATACATGATCATAGGGATAACACAACCTAGGAATCATAGAGTTGAGAAGCTTATGAAACCTTTGAAGTTTTGAAGAAGAATTCATTGAACTTTTATAGAGTTTTACTCTTGAATTTTTATAGAGATATCGAAATTCATATTAGAACTTATAGTCAATTCGGCACTCGAAAGAGGGAATTGATGAGCTTAGGAATTCTTTACTTACATGTATTGTTGACTTGAATGGGTATATTTTGAAATAAAAAATATAGGTGATAATTAAGTGAGTCCTCTAGAATTTCTTGCTCATAAGGTGTTTGTTGAATTGCTTCTAAAAACTCCATTCTTGTCTATGTATTTTTATCTTACTTTATTTTGTTTACCAATCATCACTCGATTTTCTAGATAAAATTAGGACAATTTGAACTACGGTACTTAATGCAATTTATGATTACAATCCTTGTGGATACGATAATCAACTCATCATTATATTAAAACTTGACACCGTGCACTTACGGTTTGCATAATTTTCACGAATAAGTTTTTGGCGCTGTTGCCAGGGATTGTTTTATCATAATTGCATTAATATTGTTATGACTTAGTCTTTATTTTAGTTTAGATTATTTTTACTTTCTTCCTATATTTGGATGTTGTTTTGCCTTACATTAGATTATACGTATTTGTATGCGAAAGACTAGGAGTCTTGACTTTGGTTATTTTAATCCAGAAATTGAGCAGACTCTTCAAGCTATTAGAGCAGCTAAAAGAGTTGACGATCAAATCATGGCGGATAACATCAACAATGTTAATGTGAATGCTAATCTTCCATTGCAATAACCACCACCACAACGAGCTATTCAGGACTATTTTCAACCAATCATGAACCAAAACTACTTCAGGATAGCTCGACAACCAATCAATGCTAATAATTTTGAACTTAAACCAGCTCTCATTAGCATGGTGCAACAAAACCAATTTGGAGGAAGTGCGGTGGAGGATCCAAATACGCACTTAGCTATGTTTTTGGAGATTTGTGACACCATCAAAATGAATGGAGTGTCCGATGATGCCATTAGACTTTGCTTATTTCCATTCTCTCTCCAAGACAAAGCTAGGCTATGGTTATAATCTTTTGCACCATGTAGCATACCGAGTTGGAATGACTTAACATAAAAATTCCTTGCTAAGTACTTTCCACCAAGCAAGATACTTCAACTCAAGAGTGAGATAGCTCAATTCCATCAACAAGATTTTAAGCCACTATATGAAACTTGAGAGAGGTTTAAAGATTTTCTAAGAAGGTGTCCTCAACATGGTTATGAGGATTGGCAGCAGGTACAATACTTCTACAATGGTTTGAACAGGCAAACTCTAACCATAATAGATGCTGCCGCAGGTGGGACTTTGATGTCTAAGACTGCAAATGAAGCCCATATTTTGCTGGAGGAGATGGCTACTAATAGCTATCAATGGCCTTCCGAGAGGTCTTCCATAAAAAGGTTGCCAGTGTTCTTGAGGTAGATTCATTTACACAATTAGCTGCACAAGTTTCTGCTCTTTCTAACTAAATTGAAATCGTGAATCTCACAGAGGAGTGTAGTGCCGTTTTATATAGTGGCTTGGACTTGAGAGAGGAGGTTTAATATTCCTTTTGCAGATGCTCTTGAGCAAATGCCCAACTACGCCAAGTTCATGAAAGATGTGATGTCAAGAAAAAGGCGATTAGTGGAGTTTGAAATCGTGAATCTCATAGAGGAGTGTAGTGCCATTTTATAGAAAAAGGTTCCTCAAAACTTGAAGGATCCAGGGAGTTTTACTATTCCTTGTACCATAGGAGGATCTTTCTTTGATAAAGCATTATGTGATATTGGAGCAAGTATTAATTTGATGCCACTTTCTGTTTTCAGAAAATTATGAATTGGAGAAGTCAAGCCATCCACTATCACCTTGAAATTGGTGGATAGGTCTCTCACTTATCCAAGAGGAGTTGTTCAAGATGTATTGGTAAAAGTGGATAAATTCATATTTCCGGCAGATTTTGTGGTGTTAGATATGGAAGAAGACTAAGAAATTTCTTTAATTCTTAGTCGACCATTCCTTGCTATGGGGCGTGCTTTGATTGATGTGCAATGTGGTGAATTAACTCTAAGAGTTAATGAGGATGAAGTGATGTTTAACATTTATCGTGCATTGAAGTTTCAAGAGGAACCACATACTTGTAATAGGATTGAAATGTTAGAAACTTGCTTGCATGATCATTTCCTCAAACAAATTCCTATCGAACCCTTAGAGAGATGCATTGTTCATTCCATAATGCAAGGTAATGACCATGATATTGATAATGATGATTTAATGCATTACTTTCTTTTTCTTGAATCAGAAGAGGTGGAGTTGAAAAAGGATAAATGCGAGGAAGCAATAGGAGATATCACAATCAAGGAACAAACAATATCACCGAAGTTGAAAGCACTTCCCGAGCATTTGCGGTATTAATTTCTAGGTGCTAATAATACGTATCCGGTAATTGTTTTTGTATCTCTATCTCCTTTAGAGGTTGAGAAACTGCTTCGTATTTTAAGAGAGCATAAATCTGCTATTGGTTTGTCAATTTCAGAATTAAAAGGTATTAGTCCTTCAATTGTCATGCATAAAATCTTAATGGAAGAATCTTACAAACCATCTATTGAACATCAATGTAAACTAAATCCTACAATGAAAGAGGTTGTAAGAAATGAAGTCTTGAAATGGTTGAATGCTGGAATTATTTATGCAATTTCTGATAGTTATTGGATGAGTCCAGTTCATGTAGTTCCAAAAAAGGGTAGTATGACCATAATTCAAAATGATAACAATGAATTAATACCAACAAAGACAGTCACAGGTTGGCGAGTGTGTATTGATTATATAAAACTCAACAAAGCTACTCGTAAAGACCATTTTTCCCTCTCATTTATTGATCAAATATTAGATCGACTTGCAGGATATCAATACTATTATTTTCTCGATGGTTATTCAGGGTACAATCAAATTATCATAGCACCCGAAGACCAGAGAAAACAACATTCACATGCCCTTATGGTACTTTTGCTTTTCAAAGAATGCCATTTTGATTATGTAATGCCCCAGCCACATTTCAAAGATGCATGATGGCAATTTTTCATAATATGGTGGAGAATATAATGGAAATTTTTATGGATGATTTTTCAGTATGTGGCTCCTCATTTGATTTATGTCTACATAATCTTTCTCTTGTTTTGCAGAGATGTGAGAAGACTAATCTTGTTTTAAATTGGGAAAAATGTCATTTTATGGTAAAAGAAGGTATTGTTTTAGGTCACCGAGTGTCCTCCGAAGGACTTGAGGTAGATCGAGCAAAAATTATTGCTATTGAAAAACTTCCACCACCAACCAATGTGAAAGCTATTCATAGTTTTTTGGAACATGCCGGGTTTTACAGAAGATTCATTAAATTTTTTTCAAAAATTATAAAATCGTTGTGCAACCTTTTGGAAAAAGATAAATCATTTGACTTTAATGTTGATTGCTTACAGGCCTTTGATCACATTAAGAAGGCTCTCATTTCAGCTCTTATTATGGTGGTACTGGATTGGACCCAACCATTTGAACTTATGTGTGATGCTAGTGATTATGCGGTTAGAGCAATGTTAGGACAAAGAAAAGATAAAATTTTCAAAGCCATTTACTATGCAGCCGAACACTTGATAATGCTCAACAAAATTACACACCACTACTGAAAAAGAATTGTTAGCCGTTGTGTTTGCATTTGATAAATTCCATGCTTATCTTGTAGGTACCAAGGTGATAGTGTATACCAATCATGCTGCTATTAGGTACCTCTTTGCCAAAAAGGATGCAAAACCAAGGCTAATCCGGTGGATACTCCTTCTTCAAGAATTTGATATTGAAATCAAAGATAAGAAGAGAAGTGAAAATGTGGTGGCGGATCACTTATCGAGGTTGGAGCATAAAAATAAAAACCTTGAAGGACTAATTAAAGATTTTTTCCCAGATGAGTTTATTTTGGCAATCAAAGATAATTTACCTTGGTATGCAGATTTTGTGAATTATCTTGTAGGTGGATTATTACCCCCGGACCTCACATATCATCAAAAGAAAAAATTCTTACATGATGTGAAATCATATCTAAGGGATGATCCTTTGCTCTTCAAAAGGTGTTCAGATTCTGTGATTTGGAGATGCATTCCAATGGAGGAAACAAATAGAATTCTTAAGCACTGTCATTCATCCCCTTGTGGTGGTCATTTCGGACCTACAAGTATAACTTCTAAGGTATTGCAATCTGGTTTTTATTGGCCATCTTTGTTTAAGGATTGCTATGCTTTTGTGCAGACATGTGACCAGTGTCAAAGGACTGGAACAATTACTATATGCCATGAGCTTCCTTTGACTAACATGATGGAAGTTGAACTCTTTGATATTTGGGGGATTGACTTCATGGGACCATTTCCTTCATTAAATGGCCGATCATACATTTTGCTTGTTGTGGATTATGTCTCCAAGTGGATAGAAGCAATTGCCTCACCTACTAATGATGCCAAGGTAGTGCTTAAATTCTTGCACAAACATATTTTCACTCATTTTAGCACACAATTATAAGTGATGAAGGTTCTTATTTTTGCAATAAAATATTTAATAACCTTTTGGCTAAGTATGGTGTGAGACACAAGGTAGCTCTTAGATATTATCATCAATTAAATGGACAAGCCGAAATCTCAAACCAGGAAGTGAAGCAAATCCTTGAGAAAATGGTAAGCATTAATCGAAAGGATTGGGCACATAAACTTGATGATGCATTATGGGCATACCGCACAACATATAAAACTCCTATAGGTATGTCTCCTTATCAATTAGTTTATGGAAAAGCTTGTCACCTCCCCGTTGAGCTAGAACATAGAGCATATTGGGCTATGCAATAATTAAATTTTGGTACAAAGGCAATAGGAGAAAAAAGGTTGTTGCAACTCAATGAAATGGAGAAATTTAGGCTTGATGCTTATGAAAATGCTAAAATCTATAAAGAAAAAACAAAACAATGGCATGATAAAATGATCTTGAGAAGGGAATTTCAACCCGGACAACTTGTGTTGCTTTTCAATTCAAGATTAAAACTTTTTCTAGGAAAATTGAAATCTAGATGGTCCGGTCCCTTTATTGTCAACAAGACATTTCCATTTGGGGCGGTTGAGCTCAAAGGTAAGGATGGCATATTATTTTGTGTCAATGGACAGAGGTTGAAATATTATTATGGCAATGAAATTTGGAAGATGTCTAATCTTCCACTTGGGGAAGCAATCTAGGTATCCAATTTCGGTCTAGCTAAAGACTTTAACTAAAGCACTTATTGGGAGGCAACCCAAGCTCTTTTTTCTTGCTTTGTGAGCGTTGTTATTCTTGTTTTGTTTCATATCATGATGATTGCTCCTTGATATTTTACTTATTTTTGCAGATTAAAGGCTAAACACCACCTATTTTCAAGAAAGTCCCCTTATTTTATAATTCTTTCATCATTGAGGATAATGCTTATATTAAGTTTAGGGGGAGTTCAAGAGTTTAGGGTTATTGCTTGTTGCTTGAAAAGTTTACTGATAAACTATGTGCATACTTGAAAAAAAAAAGTAAATATTAGAATTTGTACGTTTGTTTACGTGTCTAAACATCAAATTTGGTTTTAGTTACTTTATGAGGTCTTGTGAATCTTGATGCACTAAGTAGTTTGTTGAGTTACATTTAATTATTTAGAGATATTTTATAAGGTCTAATTATTTCCTAAATGATCCCACCAATCTCTAGAACTTGTTTAATTACTGGTCGAGGTGAAATCCTAAATGGCATAACATTAGGGAAATGATTTAGGCTATTTTTGGACCATTTGAGCCTTTGAAGCCAACCTATACTTGAATTATTCCCTACATTCCCTCTTGAGCTTATTGAATCAATTCTTTGGACACCCTATACACATTATCAAGCTTAAAAAAAACATATCCAATATTCTACCCTTTTTCATCTCATTTACACAATCATTCTTGAATGAATTGTTGTATTAAAAAAAAAAAAGAAGATGAAGATGAAGCACAAATAAAAAGAAGAAAAGATTGAAAAAGGATGAAAATGAAGAGATTATGAATTGAGGTGTATGATTTGAACTCCCTAAAATAAATAAACCCCCGTTGCATATAATAAAAGAAATAAGTTTGGGGATAATCTAAGATCAAAAAGAAGAAAAATGGGATGTTCAATAAAGAAAAATAAAGAGATTGATGAAGAAGTTGGTGCTTATTCAAAAAGGTTCTAGCATGATTGTGTAAAATGGGCAATTTTTAGCTACAATTTTCCATATTTTTCCACCATTACCTAAGCCTCACAATACAAGCTTTGGAAGTCATTTTGATCTTTGATGCTATGATCTACCTATATTAGTGGAGACTAGTATGAAAAACAAGCCTATGGAGTTTGGTATGCACTTCAAAAGTGGATCAAATATGAGTAGTTAACTTTATAAACCTATCCAGATGATAAATGAAAGTTGATAAACTACTACTTTCACACACACACACACACAAGACCATGAAGTTAAGTGAAACCAATATGCCTAGGCACTGCTGCTGGCAGACAAGCAAGGTTAAAATGGGTATTTTGCCCTCTTTAGGCATTTTTCTATCTATTTTAAGGGATTCCAAAAGCCTCCATTTCAGTTTTTGGAAGAGGAGAAGAGTGAGGAGAAGCCAAGAAGTAAAGGAGAACAAGGAGACTTGGAGAGAAGAAGGTCATTCTTAGAGACAAGCCATTCTTGGAGACAAGGAAAGCTTCAACCATTACTTCCACTTCACAAATTGGTGAACAATTTCCATGTCCTTTCTATTGTATTTCTTGAAATTATATTCATACATAAGGAACTAAATTTTTCTTTCTAGAGGATGATGTAATCTTATTTGAACCTATGTTTTGAATTCCAAATAATATTAATTCAAGTTATTCATCTTGTTTGTGTTATCTTATTTAGTATTTCATCTTGATTAATTAACCCCTAATTGAGATTATTTGACGTATGAGATTCGACACTCGAGAGAGAGAAGATTATATATGATCATAGGGATAACACAACCTAGGAATCATAGAGTTGAGAAGCTTATGAAACCTTTGAAGTTTTGAAGAAGAATTCATTGAACTTTTGTAGAGTTTTACTCTTGAATTTTTATAGAGATATCGAAATTCATGTTAGAACTTATAGTCAATTCGGCACTTGAGAGAGGGAATTGATGAGCTTAGGAATTCTTAACTTACATGTGTTGTTGACTTGAATTGGTATATTTTTGAATAAAAAACATAGGTGATAATTAAGTGAGTCATTCCTCTAGAATTTCTTGCTCATAAGGTGTTTCTTGAATTGCTTCTAAAAACTCCATTCTTGTCTATGCATTTTTATCTTACTTTACTTTATTTACCAATCATCACTCGATTTTCTAGATAAAATTAGGACTATTTGAACTACAGTACTTAATGCAATTTGTGATTACAATTCTTGTGGATACGATACTCAACTCATTATTATATTAAACTTGACACCGTGCACTTGCGGTTTGCATAATTTTCACGAACACTAAGTTTAGATAAAAAATAAAATAATTTTTTTTATATTGTTAGCGACGACACTAAGCAGTTTCATTGCTAAGTTAGAAAATCCGATTCAGCGATGAAATATCTTATTTCGTAGCTAAGTTAGGACAAAATAAAATCGAATTAAAATTTTTACTTTTAGTGATGGCTTTAACACTTTTATCGCTAAAATGTTAGCGATGAAAGAAGAACTCTTCGTCGCTAAAATAGTAAGAAAAATATATAAATTTACATATTTTTTATCTTTAGCGACGAATAATACTATGGCTCGTCTCTAATATTAATTTTTTTTAATCTTTGCAATGAAGCTTCCTAACTTCGTGGCTAACATTTAAAAAATAATAATATTATATTTAGTTTTAGCAACGATATGTTGACATCTCATCGCTAAATAAAAAAAAAATTATACTTTTTCTTGTTTTAGCGACGATTTAAGATTGTGTCGTCGCACACATTAAACTTAGCGACGAAAATATTATTTTGTCGCTAAAATTTCGTCGCTATTTTCTCTTTTTCCTATAGTGCAGTATCCTCAAGAGCGTCACTAAATATATTATGTAAGCTCGCAGCCATCTAGATTTGGAATAAATTTATTAAGTTATGAGTCCTAAAATATACGTGGCGACTTGACGATAATTTGTATGTTATAAAACTCAAAAAATCTAACATGGTTTATATTTAGCAGTAGTGAAATTTTATAGGTTTAATGCAATTAAAACTTTAAATCTTACAATCTAAGAACCAAAAATCCAGGGGAATTAGTATGTATGTTATGTGTATGTGTTGAAGATATATTAGTAAAATGTCACCAATATAATTTCATCCAAATAAAATCAATATTGGGTCACTATGACTTGTTTGAGTAACAATAAATTTGTTCCTCAAAAAGAACCCTATGTGCAAGACCACAATTCATGTGAGCGATATACATAATGATGTATCATTGTCCATTGCACATTTTTAACTCCCAAAAATGTGTGACAAATGACTTTGCAATAAAATGTCAAGCCTAATACGGAAAATTTAAAAGTACTTTCTTAACCTAAGTGTCTAACCATATAACAGCTTGTGTGACGCATACATCCGCGGTTATGAATTAATGACACCGCCAACATCTATCACCAAAACCCATCTACATATGATTTATTAAAGTTTTCAAATCATTGTGCTTCTGCCGCCATGCATAGAGTGACACAAATTCATCAAACTGTAACACAAGTAGTGTACTCGACTTGTTTATCGTGTACTAAATATTAGGGGAAAAAATGGACAACCTACAAGACTAAACACTGCAAATTGTTACTACTTCAACCACCTATCCCAAAGGCACATTTATGGCATATTTAAAATTCAGCAGTACTTATAGAAGCCCAAGTTTGTTGCTTCTAATTAGTGATCAAAGAAAATGTTTATTACGGTGCAAAGCACTAAGCCCACCCAAAGAATGCCCCTACAGTTTTACCAAAACGCTATAACAACTATTCATTTTTAAAGAAGTGCAATAGTTTGAGAGTTTCTCTAAGAAAGGCCATAATCAAATTCCCATAATCGTAAAAGCTATCATGGGAGGAATGACTTTCTTCTCCACTCAAAGTGGGGAAAGTCTAAGCATGATCTATATCTAAGTACATATATCATACTACCAGTACAAGCAAATATATCTACAACAATTATCAGAATTCAAACAGATTTATACATATACATTCAAGGCACAAAATGCTAAGAAATTTGCACAACATATGCAACAATAAAGAAGATAAACAAGTTGTAATTTCTTCACATGTTTTCCATCTTAGCAAACATGACCAAATATTTGAGCTAAAGCTGTAATGAAGCTTATTTGGCTACACTTAACTAACATACCAATCGTTAGACAACAACAAAAAATGTACATATTCAAAGTAATATTTGAGCTAAAGCTGTAATAAAGCTTGTCAGCATTATAAACAGATGCCAATTAAAACAAATTGTACACAACACCACGAGTCATTATTGGAATTGAACGGAAACCAAATTTTGAAGGGCAAAATACCCACTTGATATAGACATGATTTCCACATAACTTGAGAAAAGAAAAACTTCAAACGGAAAATGTAAAACAAGGGATATGAACATAACATTATAAAGATAAATGAATTTTGAAGATGAAGAATGTCTTTCTATAAAATGGGGAGGTAATAAAATATTTGTTACTGAATACAGGTTCAAAATCAAGCCATTTTACAAAAATTATCTCAAAATAGACAAAAACCAACAAGGCATATGAAAGCATGCCCTAAAAACATATAAGGATAGACAACACATAAAGAGAACAAGCTAACACAAGCTAAAATATAAAAATATCATAAGCCAAGATAAGAAACAAAAGCACAAAATTTGCTGTACATGCTTGGTGTGGAGGAGACGGAAAATATTTCAAATACATAATAAGTTCACTGATAAATCAAGGAGTACAAAAAAATCCTCAAAGTACAGTCACCAACAATCAAAACTCGCAAGTGAAGGCCCTAAAAATTTAAAAGACCAACAACCAAAACTCCCAATTGAAGACCCTAAGTCTTGAAAGGTCAACCAACCAAAAAATAAAACATACAAGTCTGTGTGTTTCATGCCAAATATAAAAGGGGATTCAAGACTCTCATGTAAGTTTAGTTTTATAAATGGAGACACCAAAGTTTTAAAATGTAGGATACATTTAATAGACATCATAAACGTAAGAACAAACTACCAATGCTCCAAAAACTGAATAAAAATCATATCCATCATCACAAATAAAAAACATAAATCTATAGCACAGCTGAAGTTCACATAAACAAAGAAAAATTTCTTATCCATCATATATAAAAGGAAGTAATTGATTTGAGACACTAAAAAAATGAGAAAATCAATATAATGATATATTAACAGATGATATATCATAAACACACCATTTAGAGAAAAAAATTACCAAATAGAGTGTATAACAGAACACATATGTTTAATTAACCAGGGAACCCTAAACTAGCAAACAGAGATACTAGATGGAATTCATAAAGGAAAACCAATGCTAGCCAACGATTGACTACTTTACATCTATATAACAGATGTAACCTATATTGATAAACTCATAATTCAACATATTTTCAAACACTTTTAATAGCACAAATTAGGATGTTGCATGTATCTTTTAATGTTTGTGTGTAGGAGCAACATGGATAAAATGAGCCAAAAGAAGAAGAAATAAAGTTAAAGAGAAGCAAAATTGCAGCACCAGGGATGAAATCCCAGTTACTTGCGCCCCATCCCCTGTTTAAGAGAGGAAAAATTGCAGCATTGGAGATGGGCCCCCGAGTTACTTGCTCCCCTCCCCAGTTCGAGAGAGGAAAAACTGCAGTAGTGGGGATGGGTCCCCAATTTCCAGCGCCCCATCCCTAGTGAACTTTAACAGAAAAAAATTTCTAGCCTTTCTTGGGTGACAAGTGGTGACATAAGAGGCAATTTATCATATTTCATATTGCCTATACTATCGATACACCTACACATCACTATCTATGTTATACACTTGATAGATACAATATACACACATAGATTTCACATAATATAAACTACACACATCACACTTTACATGAGATACACATAATTCATCATCAAGACACACTCTACACCTAACTTCTCACATAATTTTTCTCTCCACCCAAAAATACACATTTTTCTATAATTCTCACACACTACACCAAGATCACACAAACCCCTAATTACCAAAAAGCTTGGGATTTGAGGCAAAAAAGATGAGGAAATTCATTGAGCATTGAAGAATTTTGAAGAAGAAGTGAAGATTCATTTGAGGTTGTCACTTTCTTCTTAAATTTCTTCCTTTATTTTATTTAGTTTTGAGGAATTTGTAAGATCATGATATTGAAAAATACTTGGTGCTTGCTTAATTTCAATATGAGCTAAATTCTACTTTTTTCAAAGCTTAGAAGCCATTTATATGAATTGATATCATGTTTCTGGTGTAGATGATATATTTATTTGTGAGGAGCACGCACTATGTTTTTAATGCTTCTTGAGATTTGACCAATTTTGAGATAATCATTGTTGTTGTGATTGAGATCGGAAGGTAGTATTACAAGATGTACATGTGTAGTATATGTGGTGGACTAGGTCACTATAAGGATATAGAATTTAGTACACACAGTAGTCATAGACGTGATTATCGAGAGCTAGAGGAAATCAAAAAGCTCAATGCATCATTAGTTAGTTCAATCCATTATAGGGATATTATTGGTTGCTTCCTAGTGATAGATATGATATATGTTAGGAAATAGTATCATTTACCTTCGGTATTCCTATTGTCACATGATTAAATATAAATCCTAACCACATGCATGTGAGATTTGTAATGAAATAGAAATGGTAATCCAAAGCCTTGACACCTTCACATTATTAAACTCTATCTCTTTCACCCTTGGATTTTAGTTTGATGTTTGTGTTTATTTGTTTGTTTAAGTTTTTGATCCACCAAGCAACTCTTTGATTCGAGTTGCATGCACACTTCCTTGGGACACGACAACCCTTTCCATTTTACTATACTAGAACTTGACACCATACACTTGCAGTCAAATTGTGTAGCAAACAAAAAAGTGCACATCAAGTTTTTGGCGCCATTGCAATGGAGTGTGTTTTTGTAATATTGAAGTTGATTTATCTCGCTTTTGTTTGACCCTTTTTCTTGCTTTATTATTATTTTTTATGTTCTTTATGTCATTTTTATTATTTTGTTTTAGTTTACTTTGGTTATTTTGTTTATTTTTGTCAGAGGCACTTTATTAGATGAGATGGCAGCTTATACACATTATTGGCCAACTAATTATGCCATGACAATAAGGAATTTTGGAAGTTATGAAATAGAGCCTCTTGTTGCATTGATCGCCCAAGTAGATGCCTTGTCTAAGCGAGTTGAAAAACTTTCAGCAAATACTATTTAGACACCCCTTGTAGTGCATGAGTCGTACTGTGGTTTCTATGCAATAATAGAATATCAAGGGAGCAATCCATGGGCACCATCATTGGTCAATCATGCTCAATATATGTGGGATTATAATAAGCAACATGGCCCTCTTTTCTCCAACACGTACAATCAAGAATGCAAGGTTTATAGATAAATTATCACAATATGACATGGCCTGAACCTACTTTTACACCACAAGAAATGAAGTCTACTCTTGAACAAGCATTGGCTCAATTCATTGCAAACACTAAATCTAATAATCTACCACTGGAGAAGAAGTTGAATCTTGAAGAAGCAGTAGCTCAATTTATTGCAAACACTGAATCTAATTATCCACCATCGAAGAAGAAGTTGAATCTTGAAGAAACAATAGCTCCATTACAAAAGAAAGAAAGCCAATTTATGTTGAAAAGTACAAGTGATGTCCAAAATCCATCAACAACATTTCAGAACTTGGAAATCCAAATTAGTGAGTTGGTCAATACATCTTTCGATAGACAACATGAAAAGTTGCCTTGCATACTTGAGATAAATGAAATGGGCAAAAAACTGTGAAATGTTGTTACTTTGACAAGTGGTGAAGAGCTAAAAGCTTCTGTGGGAGTTGAAAAATTAACTAAGGATGAACAAGAGATATAAATACAAATGCCTATTGTGGAAAAGGAAGAATAACAAAGAAAAGTACAACTAAGCCCTCCTCAACAACAATCATCCTGAGTGCCTTGTCCTTAAATCCTAGGAAGACCAAGGTTGTGTCAAACTCTATGGTGGATAATAAACAAAAATTGGTGGACTGGGAGATGATTGAAAAGTGCAATGCCATCTTGCAAATGAAGCCACCCCAAGTGCTTAACAATTCAGGGAGTTTCACTATCCCTTAATCAATTAAAGACTCTACTTTTGAAATACTATTAGCTGATCAAGATGCGAGCATTAATTCAATACATTATCTAATTTCCAGGAAGCTTGCACCATTTGAAGTAAGGCCTACTAGTGTGACAAAATGGGTACTAGAAAATGGAGACCAGTTCACGTATTCTACAGATTTCATCATCTTTGACATGGACAAAGATAAAGGTGTCCCTATCATGCTTGGAAGAACATTCTTAGTAATAGGGCATATACTTATTGATGTACACAAAGCCCTTGATGCTATTCCAGATTATCCACGCCTTATCTATCCTGAAGGATCACCTAAAGGATAGGCATGAGAATTACTTATTCTTAGATCCTGGATGAGCAAAGAAGATAGTCGGCTGATCACTATAAAATAAGCGTTTCTTGGGATGCAACCCAATCCCCTTTTTCCTTTGCTTTTGAATAATTTCTTAGTTAGTTTTGAAGTATGTTTCTTTTCTAAATTTAGACATGTTTAGCTATTGTGTAGCTTTGTTTATGTTATTATTTTCACTTTGATTGCTTTCGCCCATGTTATTACATTTGCCCTCTTTTTTATTGTAGATTTTCATCTCCTTTGTGGTGTGTGGGTTCTATTTGGACTCCAAAAGATACATGTTAGTGGATGCACTTCTAATTGAGAGGGAGTAGTTTTTTTTCCCTACACTTTTTCTTTCTTTAAACATTGAGGACAATGTTTGATTTACGTTTGGAGGTGGGAATTATTTCTTAATTATGTTTTGTGACAATTCAACCAAATTTTTTTTATGAACTGTGTATGAATTGCATATCTTATGTGATGAAAATCTGAGAGCAAGCATGTTTCTGTTGACAGACTTGAATAGGGTAATGTTTGAGAATAAGTGGTTATCTTGATGACCATGACCTATGATGAAACATAATTGATGTTGTATAAAGTCTAAAGAAAATAAAGATTTCTAGTCTTGTAACATGGCAATTCTTATGTGCAGTTGATCTTTGTCATGATTGACGAATTTTTATTGAGCACGTTGTGTCAAAATCTTGTGAATTATATGTTACTTGGTGTTGAATTTTGCTTCTAATAAGTCTTTTTGTTCATTATGAAGTGTCCTAAAACTTGCTTGATTACTCTTTGAGGTGAATCCTAGATGACTAGCAAACTTGAAAATAATTTAGGCCATCTTTGACTCGTTTGTGCTTTTAAGCCTACCATGATCACATTGTTATCACTAGTTACCCTTTCGAGCCTCTTTCAAAGAATGGCATGTGTAGTATATATGAATGACCACCATTCAACATCATTTCTTGTAGCTCAATATACTTAACCTTTGTAGCCTAAAAAATCATTAATTATCCCTAAGAGAGATTAATGTGACATATTGTGCGCGATTTTGTGTAAGGGTCATTTAAAAATATTTTGGGCATGTACGTGAATGCATTCGAGTACTTGAACAAGAATGATGTGAATAGAATCCATCACAACCCATGAATATCAAAAGAAATAAGTTTGGGTTGTAAAAGCAAAAGAACAAGAAATCAAGCCTTGGGATTCAAGAAGAAAAAGAAAAAAAAAGTGAAGCAAAAAGAGAAGAAAAAGAAAAGTATGAATCCCAAAGGAAAGGGGAAGAGACTTGGGAAATAGAAAAGAAAAGAGGAGAATGAGATTCTATGTGAAACACTTTATGCTCTCTTACTTTTTTATCCTTACCATTTCTTTGTAAGCCAATACCTAGGGCTCACATTACAAGCTTATTGAAGTCATTTGATTTAAGTTTGCTAGTGTTTATATTAGTGGAGATGGTGTTGTTGGGTTCGCTATAATCGCAAGGGTATATGTAGTGGAAAATTAAAATTTTATCAAATATAAATTTAACCCATTTGATTCGAAAGTGATTTTAATGATCGCGCTTATTCAAGTGAATGTATATATAAATATAAATTAGATTACACGTTTCGTGTACTCCAGTTGTTGTAGGGAATGAAACAATCAATTGCTTATCCTGAACTATCAGAACTCGTAAAGATCCAAGTGTCTCCCCTCTATCAGGTCCATAATACGGAAGAGCAACACCAATCAAAAGGATTCGCTAGTATCCTTTTAATTAATTTCTAATTCTAGAACCGGAGTAAATTTTTAATAACATTAAGTTCTTGAAACAATAATATGAAGAGAATAACAAGAAACTGATTTTGTTTTTCTTTATTTTCTTTTTTTGGAGAGTAAAATAGAAGACTTTAAACAAAATAATTTTTGCTCAAATTTTCTGAATTAATTATGTAATTTTCATCCCTAATATATATAGGGCTAAAAATTTTAATCCCTTTCCAACTCTTGGAAAGTTTTTTTAATTTTGAATTACTTCAAAACCTTATCTTGGAAGGATTCCAAATCTTTCAATAATTCTTCTCTTTTCTCTATCCTATTGTATGTGGACTAATTTGAGACTACATTAATCATCAAAATTGTTCACATACATTGTTGATATTAATTTGAACTCTTCAAATAATATCAAGATAGATATATATCATATATATATTATAATTATATTTATATATAAATTAAATCTTAGTGATCGATTTTATCCCATAAAATCGATCAGTATATTTATTTATCTATAAATATGTTAATTAAATAAATTATATTTATTTAATTTATTCTCTTCATATTTTAGTGGGCTTCTTAAGTGATCCACATTAATTTTGGACTTGGACTCAAAAATCCTCAAATTATTTCAATTGATTCAATCTTAATTTAATCAATCCAATTGATTAATTTAATTTACTTCAATTGGCCTTCCCAATCAAATTAGGTCCAATTAAATAATCCAATTACTTAATTAAATAATTTAATTTAACCATTAAATTAAATAGAACCCTTAATTAATTAATTAATCAGTATTAATTAATTAATTTTCAACCATTGGATAAAATCTAAAATTAGAAATGTTACTTTCCATAAAGATGTATAACCCTCTTAGGTTCACTACTAAACTAGTAGTAGGCTTCCAACATTTGCAACTTATGAATAACAATTATTTTAATTAATTAATTCAATTAATTAATCAGCTTGGAATCAACTTCTTAATTTCAAGAACCTCACTATTCATAAAAACACCTAGCAAGTAATCATGGAAAACTAGTCTTAGATGAAATAGCGAGTAAACTTATTTCAGTTGCGAGTATCATACACATACGATCTTTTCGATAACTAATCTCCCGATTGAATATAGGGCATGGATTATAAGTCAAAACCTTAAATGATTTAATAACTATAATCCCATTTTAAGTTCCATTGATTCTTGATGAATCATGATTCATCTTGCCTTACCTAAGGTTTTTGAATCACGAACTATGAAATCACAGGAGATTCTCTTGTTTAAAAAGGCAAATGTCAAATTCTACGTTGGCCACTGACAAACCTTCATACCACCAGTGTAACACCCAACATACCCCATTTGTTATTGTCAAACAATCAGAAGATATATCAAAGTGTTGTAGGATGCAAACAAGGCTACCATCGTGCCTCAAGTCTGAGGACTAGTCGTGTACTATCGCAATACATAAATTCTTGTTTCGACAGGCAAAGCCTCTAACTAAGAATTTCTTGCGGGCCATGTTTGGTGTACTTGTTCCCTAACAAGCACCCACATACATGCACTTACGTCTCTACAATGATGCCAATGAAATATGACATCCTTGTCTCACGAGCATGCATCATATGTGCGAGTTTTAGTGAGCTATTTGATGTCCTATCTCAAAAACCTCTCGACTTAGAACTTATTTAAGACCAAAGCCTTAGAAACATGTTCCATGATCGCCATCATATGCGTGACCATGCCCCATAGCTAAATTTGATCTAAGAACTTTATCTAATGTGCAGAAATAAAAAATGCAACACATAAGATAAAAAAAATGCCTTTTTATTAATATGATTTCCAATAAGATTGTCTTTACGAAAGCAAAAGAATATAATACACTCAATCCAATTGGGGCGTTGGGCATTCTACTCTAACAATCTCCCACTTGCCCTAGCTCTAATTTCCCATGTATCTAAGGCCCATCTTCTCAAGATGTCCATCGAATATCTTTTGTGCTAAGGGCTTAGTAAGTGGGTCTGCTACATTTTCTACTGAGGTAACTCGATCCACAATAACGTTGCCTTTACTAATGATCTCTCTGATCAAGTGATATCGTTATGTGCTTGGATCTTTGATGAAATCTTGGCTCTTTTGCTTGCGCAATGGCTCCATTGTTATCACAATAAATCATAACTAGATCAACAATAGATGGAACTACTCCCAACCCTTGGATGAAGTTTCTAATCCAAACAGCTTCTTTTGCTGCATTTGATGCAACAATATATTCAGCTTCGGTGGTAGAGTCTACAGTCGTCTCTTACTTGGAAATCTTCCAACTGACCACACCACCATTCAGGGTGAATATATATCCAGACATAGACTTTGAGTTATCTATATCGGACTGAAAACTAGAGTCTGTATATCCCTCCAGTTTTAGTTCTCCATTGTCATATATCAGAAAGATATCCTTAGTCATTCTCAAGTACTTGAGGATCATCTTAACGGCTTTCCAGTGTTCTTCCCCTAAATTAGACTGATATCTGCTCGTGACACTCAGAGCATGTGTTATATCAAGCCTTGTACATAACATTGCCTATATTATGCTCCCTATTGTAGAAGCATAAAGTGTGCGAGCCATCATTTCTCTCTCTTCAGGTGTCTTAGGAGACATAACCGTAGAGAGTGAAATCCCATGACTCATAGGCAGGAATCCTCTCTTGGATTCCTCCATGCTAAACTTTTTTAGCACTTTGTCTATGTACATGGATTGGGATAGTCTGATCATCATTCTGGATCTATCTCTATAGATCTTTATCCCTAGGATAAAAGATGCATTTCCTCCTTCATG
Organism: Paulownia fortunei; assembly: GCA_019321725.1. NCBI lineage: Eukaryota > Viridiplantae > Streptophyta > Magnoliopsida > Lamiales > Paulowniaceae > Paulownia > Paulownia fortunei. Next base: position 10,038,806 of record CM033108.1, read on the forward strand.
GAAAACTAATTAGATAACCAAGTCCTCATTGACTGCAACATCCCTACATCATTCCCAATGAATAGGATGTCATCAACGTAGAGCACAATAAATGTAACTGCACTCCCACTAACCTTTTATATCCAAAATTGGAATAGAGATAATGTTCTTAATAATATCCAGAAGAAAAATAAAATTATTTAAAATTATTACATAACCATTCTTTAAAGCTAGATTAACGGTCCCTATAGCTAATGCAGCAACTCTTGCTCCATTCCCCACCATAAGGATCGTCTCTCCTCCATTCAGCTTCCTACTTCTTGACATCATCTACAAATCATTGCAGATATGTGAGCCACAACCAATATCTAATACCCAAGAAGTATTGTTAACCGACAAGTTAACTTCAACAAAATATATACCTGAACTCTTCAGGCTTGCAAGATACTCCTTGCAATTCCTCTTCCGGTGCCCTGGTTTGCCGTAATAATGGCACTTGTTATTGGCTTGAGAAGAAATCTTTTTGACATCGCCCTTAGCTTTCAGCTTGTTGGGTTTAGAGGAACCCTTTCCTTTCTTCTTTCATTTCTTGGGCTTTTTAGCCTTTAATCTGAAAGAAGATCCAACAAGCAGAACCGACTTGTTCTTTTTCATGGTGGACTCAGCTATCTTTAATATGTTCACAAGCTCAGCGAGACTAGTCTCCATGTTGTGCATGTTAAAGTTGACAGCAAATGTGTCAAATGATGGAGGCAGAGACTGCAACAGAAGGTCTGTATAGAGTTCGTTCTCCATAACGACTCCAAGGGACGCCAACCTTTCAATAAGGGCTATCATCTTCAATCCACGATCATGGACTGAAGAGCCCTCAGTCATAGGACATCTGAAAAGCTCTTTTGAGATTTGATATCTCGTCTGCCAAGTTCTTTCACCATAAAACTCTTGTAGGTGAATGAGGATTCCATAAGCAGTATCTCGATCCTCGTTCTACCTTTGCGTGATAAGGTTTTGAAGTAGTTCAAAATTAAAAAACTTTCCAAGCGTTGGAAATGGATTAAAATTTTTAGCCCTATATATATGAGGGATGAAAATTACATAATTAAATCAGAAAATTTGAGCAAACATTATTTTGTTTAAAATCTTCTATTTTACTCTCCAAGAAAAAAAAAAGAAAATTAGTTTCTTGTTATTCTCTTTATATTATTGTTTCAAGAACTTAAAAAATCAATTTTTATTGTTCTTAAAAATTTACTCCAGTTCTAAAATTATAAAATAATTAAAAGGATACTAGTGAATCCTTTTGATTGGTGTTATTCTTCCGTATTGTGGACTTTATAGAAAAGAGACGCTTGAATCCCTACGAGTTCTGATAGTTCAGGATAAGCAATTGATTGTTTTATTCCCTACAACAATTGGAGTGCACGAAATATATAATCCGATTTTATATTTATTTATATATTCGCTTGAATAACCGCGATCGTTAAAATCGCTTTCGAATCAAAGGAGTTAAATTTATGTTTGATAAAATTTTAATTTTCCATTGCGTATACCCTTGCGATTATAACGAACACAACAGTGGTATCAGAGCCATAATTTCACTTATTCAGTGAATTTCAGATTTATGAATGCATGCTTTTAAATTGTTTAAATTCATGTTAATTATGTAAAATTTAATTTTGCATATTTTCAAAAAATTTTAATTGAAAAAATTTTAATTGCTTATTTAAATTTTTTAAATATAAAAATAAAAAAGGTGATGAAATGGGCGCTCGGCAGCGCGAGCAGGCGCTGCTCGTCGTGTCGTTTTAGGTCTATTTTTTTTATTTTCTGGAATATTAAAATGAAATGTTAATTTTAATTATTTCTGAACAATTGTTTTTCAAAGAAAAATTATTTTTCAAGCAATTAAAAATTATACCAAGTTAAAAAATTGCCTTTAACAATTTGGTAAATTTACATGTTTTGATAATTATATATGATGTTAATTATGAGCATGTATGGGATGATCATGAGCTATTAGACCAATGTGATTGGTTTTATTTAATGTTTTTGGTTTTTAAAATGGGGCCTGCAAACCTCTTATTTCATCTATGTAAGTTGTTTTATTTTTTATAAAAAGAGTAGAATAGATGGTGAGGTTTTTTTTCGTCTTTGAAAGACGAAGGGGAATAAAAAAGAAGGTTCCAAAGAATGCTCATGTTTGTATGGGATATAATTATGTAATAGAATAAATTCTATTCCATTTTATTACCCTTAGAGTGACCTTAGGTCCATTTTGGCTCAAATGGACTGCATAGGACTGGTTCATGATCATCCATTTATTTAAGTATGTATTAGATGCATGTTTAAGATTTTATTTAATGCTTTTATGCTTGCGAAATGATATTATGATGTCATTCATTAAATAACCAACCTAATTTAAATTATGATGAGGTATTGGATAAAATTAAACTCCACTTAATTTACTAAAATTAAGTAAAAGAATTTTTTGAAAATTTGATTTCAATCAAAAATGGACAAGTTAGGTAAGATTTATCGTTCCATGCCTACCATCAAAGATAGAGACATGACGATCGCTACCGCACTTGATCACTGACCATGAGTCATGGGGTGGTCTTGTATTGAAAAGTTGTGATCTCTACCAAGTATTGAGATGCTCGTGGATGGAATAGTCATGGGACATCTTGATGTTCTATCTACACGAATGTTTGATGGGTATTGTTTGACACTTAGTACCATATGAGCTCATAAAATTGGGGTTTATGGGAAGAGGTGAGACAAAATAAACTTGAAGGTTGTATAGTGATACAATCGTCAAAGAGTTGACTACCAATATAAATATTTCATGGGCTCATAAAATTGAGGTGTGAAATATATCCATTGGACCTCAAGCTCACTAGGAAATTTAATTTCCCGAAATTCTATTAGGGGTGATGGAATTCGAAAAAAATAGCGGGAGACATTTAGTATTAAAGACTTTATATTAAATGAATATATTTTTTCCCATAGTTTACTCATTTTCTGCTTCGTGTATGTTTTGTAGATTATTCTACTAAAATGGCAAAGAATCCACTTGCAACAATCCTTGAACAAAATAAATTAATTGGACCTAACTTTGTCGATTGGCTAATAAACCTGAAGATAGTTCTTCAGTTGGAGAAGAGGGCATATATCCTCGATACTGCGCCTCCTTCGATTCCACCGGAGGATATTACTTCAGAGGATTATGCAGAAGGATTCCAAATCTTCCAAAAACTATTCTCTTTTCTCTCTTCTATTGTATGTGGACTAATTTAAGACTATATTAATCAGCAAAATTATCTACATACATTGTTGATATTAATTTGAACTCTTCAAATAATATCAAGATAGATATATATCATATATATACTATAATTATATTTATATATAAATTAAATCTTAGTGGCCGATTTTATCCTATAAAATCGATCAGTATATTTATTTATCTATAAATATGTTAATTAAATAAATCATATTTATTTAATTTATTCTCTTCATATTTTAGTGGGTTTCTTAAGTGATCCATATTACTTTTGGGTTTGGACTCAAAAATCCCCAAATCATTTCAATTGTTTCAATTCCAATATAATCAATCCAATTGATTAATTTAATTTACTCCAATTGGGCTTCCCAATCAAATTAGGTCCAATTAAATAATTCAATTACTTAATTGAATAATTTAATTTAATCATTAAATTAAATAGAACCCTCAATTAATTAATTAATTTCCAACCATTGGATAAAATCTAAAATTAGAAATGTTACTTTCCATAAAGATGTGTGACCCTTTTAGGTTCACTACTAAACTAGTAGTAGACTTCCAACATTTACAACTTATGAATAACAATTATTTCAATAAATTAATTCGCTTGGAATCAACTCCTTAATTTCAAGAAACTCACTATTCATGAAAACGCCTAGCAAGTAATCATGGCAAACTAGTTTTAGGTGAAATAGCGAGTAAACATATTTTAATTGCGAGTATCATACACGTACGATCATTTCGACAAGTAATCTCCCAATTGAATTTAGGGCATGGATTATAAGTCAAAACTTTAAATGATTCAATAACTGTGATTCCATTTCAAGTTCCATTGATTTTTGATTAATCATGATCCATCCTGCCTTGGCCAAGATCTTTGAATCACGAACTATAAAAACAAAGAAGATTTTTTTATTTAAAAAGACAAGTGTCGAATTCTATATTGGCCACTGACAAACCTCCATTGAAAGGTTTAATGATTTTCGCCAGTCACCTTCCTCCAATCCAATATTATTCAATGGAGCGTTGTCTGTTCCAAGAATTTTCACTAAGGAGAACGAGCCAATTTAACTTCTTGATGAAAGTATTAGACTAATAGCCACAATTGATAGAAGTTCATTCATTTTAATCGATAATTGATTTCTATCAAAAAGGCCGTATCAATTCATCCACATCACTTCAAGCATGAAAATACCCATTTGACGTGCATTTCCATATCACCTGAAATATTTTTTCTAAATGACCTTTTCCTACTCTAGACGTAGTTTGAGGGCTTTGTGAGACAGAGAATTGTTAAATGAAAAAGATTTTTTTGTCTTTTTTAAGTGGGGCGATATTCATCATTATATTAAATTTTAATTAACAAAGAATCAAAAATCATTAACTAACAATTTAAAAATATCAACTACTAATAATCAACTATAAATAAATATTTGAACTAAAAACCTCAAAAAATTTATAAATTTTATCACCTAAATTTAGACTTCAATTATTTGCTAAGAAGATTTCGAAATAGGCATTTGTTGGGAGGAAATGAGAAACGTTAGCTGGAAACTATCACTTTGTTGCGTATGCTGGATCTAATTAATTGTTGTAAACTTAATGAAACTTGGATCAAATGATTTTCAATTGAGATTGCTCCAGTGTCAACTTTATTCCGTTTTCACAGCTTCACATCTATTGTCGTGCAATGGAAACACTTGTTCTATCTTTCTCGCTGTTTCGAGATGAGTGCACTACCTCCTACGCTGATCTGGGCATCCACATTTTCATATTTGAAAGTGTAATTTTTAAAAACCCTAATTCCAATTGATACAGCACTTGAAAAGGAATTTGGATGAGTTTTTCCACGAATTAGATGATGATCTTGAGTGACAATGATCTCGTTTGATCGAACTCAATCAAGGACCAAAGGCAAGATGTCCGGAACTTCTAGATCTCCACTCTCTGTTCAAGTAACTCAAAGAAATCATTAGGCTTATTGTAATGGCCGCCAATTACAACACTCCAACGATAAAGTCGGATCTTTTAAACCTGAAAAAGTAAAAGGAATTAAAATATATATGTAAAGTAAATGCTATTGAGACTTGTTTGTAACGCGAGAGTTGAGGTACTATTTATAGAATTGAGCTGGTACATGTGATAGAATAATAACAATATATTGTGAATATATTATGTGGGTGAGAAGTCGGGTTTCAATCTGAGTCGAACTCGGGTCGAATCTACCTAAGAATGCTAATGCATACCTTATCCTATTTTTGTAATTTTAATATATTCCCATGGGCAATCTTGTATTTATACTACAATATTTATTGTCCACATCAGATGGAGAGTTTATATCGTAAAAGTAATCTGGATTGAGAAATGAAAACTACAAGAACAATGGATAGAGAATGAATCCTAATATAAAAAAAAAAAAAAAGACTAAAAAAAGTTATAAATAACTCATCCATAATTTGTTAGTAGAATGAAACCCTGCAATTCAAGGTACAGCCTAGTCAATTATGAAAACCGATAACGACTCATTCATTTAAGGTGTGTTGGACTTGATTAGCACCCTTGACCACAAGCCATTTTAGCTGGTTCGTGTTACTTTACATATTGATTAAGCTTATGTTTTTGGTAAAAAATGGGATGTGATCGTGGCATAGCCTCGAGAACAAATTTAGTATCAAAGTGAATAAACAGTTAATATGATGTGGTTTTTGTTAGTAAAAAATGATATGATATTCGTATAGCATATATATATATACAAAAAAATACTTTCATTCTCATACATCTTGAACAAAATGAATAATACTCTTATTTTCGAAGAAAAAATATTTACACGTTGTATAAGTATTGCATGTCATACTCATGAATAATACTTAATTTTAACAAATATAAATATATTACTTAAAACCTAATCTATATATCAGAATTATGTATAAGTATTAATTGATTATCATATAAATAAAGAATTAAAATTCTATTATTTTATTAAATATTATTTATTTTTAAATAATTCTTTCTAAAATTGAGTCATAATTAGAAATAATATAATGATACATGCACAATATTTTTTGCATAATCTAAAAATAAGTATAAAGATGATACATATAAAATAATATAAAAAAAATCGTATTTTTACTTCCAAATAATTTTTTTACATTCGTAAATTTTCCTTAGGTTCATAAATCCGTATATTATTAATTTTCATATTATTTGGCTAATTTTTTCACCATAACTATGAGCAAAATTTTTGTAACATACTTTTATGTATTAAATATTTAATATGTCTCATCTCGTAGTTAACTAAAACGATGTGATATGTTTTTCTTATAAAACTAGATAAATGCTAATAATTTTTCTGTTCAATACAAATATAGGAATTCAATTACACATGGCACCTCAATTTCAGCCATTTTAGCTACGCATTATTGATGAAAAAAGTTATATGCCCTTCGTCCCAAAATTATATATCACATTCCACCCAATGCGGAATTTTAGATAAAATTTGAGAAAATAAAAGTTTTAAGTATCTGAGGGGCCAAATTATGCTATAAGTCCAGAGATGTCCAAGAAGCCTACTAGAGGCGGCCCAAACCCACAAGCTCACAAAGCCCTAATGGTCCACGCACCATACTACATGATAAGTGCATATTTTGACATATTTTTGAATTAAATTCTTTATACTTTCCTTACTTTATTCTTGTTAATATTATAGTTTTATCAATGTTTTGTGTTAGAGAATCAATGAATAAAAAAAGTTGAAAAAAAGCCAAAATAAAACTAAAGACGACAACACGTTTTGTGATCAAGTTGGGAAATAATATTTTATTGGATCAAAGAAGCATCATAATTAGAAGAAAATGGTCATTTTTCCTAAGTTCATTATCTGTAGATCAAAATATATGCAAGAAATTATTTGGGCTTTGCAAGTGATTGTTGGGCTTTCATTAAATTCAAAATAAGTATTTTTTCAAACTTGTGCAATTTTTATATTTTAGGCATAACTCCATGTTTAAAAACCCTATGAACCTAAATCTTACTTTATTTAAAATTTAAGAGATAGAACTACAAATTTTAGGTTGGAAGCTCAGCCTAATTAAGCCTTAATTATAGGAAAACATTCGTCCAAGTGTATATATTGAAAATGATCTATCTATACTGATATATTTTTTTAAATCAAGCATAACTTTCTTTCTAACAGTTGGAATTAGGTGATTCAAGTTGAAAACTGAAGCTAACAAATAAATCTACAACTTTTATGTTGATCACTTTCACAAAATCAGCTGATTGCATGGAGAAAAATGTATGATGCAATTCAGATTTGAGAAAGACATGTGAATTTAGAGCATATTTAAAGTTAATTTGGAGTGCATTTAGAGATGTGAATTTAGTCATTCTTTTACTATAAATAGGGACTCTTGGATGACATTTAGAACATACACAAAAAAACCTTAGAAGGAGAAATAAAGTTTTATTATTTTCTTTCTTTAGGCTAAGTTTTCTAATAATAATGTAAGTTTTCTAGTAGTAATAGAAATATATTATCTAGTTTTTCTTCTATTTTTAGTTTTTTCTACTTTCATTATGTCTTTCTAAATTTTATTTAGTTGAGGAAAAATAGTGGAGCTCTTGATGGAGGAAGATGAACGGTTATAAAAGTGCATAATATTTATGTGTGTTGTATTATTATTTTAATTTTTGATTAAACCCTCCTTGTTTTGTGGTGATTCTTGATTTATATATCACAAATGGGACAACAATTACTTAGATTCCTTTAGCTTGATGTACGGTTCTACTACATCGACTACTAATGTGAAACCTTAATTTCTTGTAGACAAAGGTGTGCATAATTACTTAATCCCATAAATAAGTATTGGCGTTAAAACCCTTCTTATTTAGTGGCGATTTTTGATTTTTGTACTGTTCATTTAGCTTGATGTATGGTTCTATTACACCGACTGTTAACGTAAAATTTTGATTTGTTGTAGACAAAGGTGCATATAAATAGTTGATCCCATAAACAAGTATTGGTGTTGAGAGATAATTTACAAATAGTAAGATAATATCATGATTATATTAATGCATGAGCTATTTGATAACATCTTCTCATTAGAACTTTCATTGTGTATGGATTCCAATAGTGGTATTTAAAAGAAGTAAAATATTAATAAATAATCATTCGTCTATCCAAAACTCAA
>CM033108.1:10047356-10077548 GCA_019321725.1 Paulownia fortunei
GCCAGCATAACAGTATGTAGACTATCAAAAATAACCCCCAGAATTGATAAAGAACGCCTCAGCACTGGCAAGACAAAAGCAAAGACTCGACGCAATGAGAACAAGCTTTAGAAATTCAAGAGCTCACGCGCCATTGCCCCCCAAAAGGAGCTAGCACACCCTCATGTTCCCAAGAGGAGCTCTCACGCCTCAGGAGAAGCTCGCACATCATTGCTCCACAAAAAGAGCTTGCATGCCCTCATGCCAAGCAAAAGGAGCTCTCGCGCTATCACGCCCTTAGGAGAAGTTCGCACGAGCTTGTGCTCTCTTGCACCCCCAATAGGAGCTTGTGCGCCATCATGCCCCTAATAGGAGCTTTGGTGCCTTCGCGCCTGCAGGAGGAGCTTCTTGCTCCCCAAGAAGGAGCTCATACACCATCACGCCCCCTAAAAAGAGCTTGCACATCATCGCGCCTCCAAAAGAAGCTCGTGTAACCTCACACCTCTATGAGGAGATTTGCATCCTCACCTTTCCCAGAGGGGCTTGTGTATCCTCCCACCCCCAAGAGGAGCTCTCATGCCATTATCCCCTTGTCTAGCTTGCGCGTTATTGCATCCCCAAGAGGAGCCCTCATGCCATTGTGCTCCCAGGAAGAGCTCGTGCTCGCGCGTTATCATGCCCTTAAGAGGAGCTCTTGTGTCATTGCACCTCCAAGAAGAGCTCGGGCCCTCGTGCCCCCCAAAAAAGCTTGTGTGCCATCACACCCCTAGGAGGAGCTCGAGTGATATCAGGCTTCTAGGAGCAGCTCGCTCACCATCGTAGCCCCAAGAGGAGCTCTCGTGCCATTATGCCCCTAAGAGGAGCTTGTGCGTCCTCGCTCTCCTAAAAGGAGCTCTCACACCATTATGCCCCCAAGTGAAGCTTGTGTGCCATTGTGCCCCAAGAAGAGCTCTTGAGCCATCAAGTCATCATGCCCGCAGGAGGATCTCACGCTTGCATACTATCACTCCCCTAAGAGGAGCTCCCATGCCATCGCACTCCAAGAGGAGCACCCTCCCTCCCAATTACTTAGATATTTTCTACAAAGTATAGCCTATGAGGGCTCTAGTCATTTTTAACTTAATCAGGAGACTAGCATTTCAACTCAAGTTGTCAAGCCCTTAGGCGGCTTTTGTTCAAGTTCTTAATTGACGAGATCCTGTGGAGGCTACTAATGAGCTTCACCAACTCAACCTCAAAATCTCATAAGTTTGACTTCCCTTAAACAAGCCCCATGGGGTGAAAATATTTTAAGTCCTCCAACTAGCACAATGAGGTGAAAATTTTCTAAGTCCTATACTAGCTCGATTAAGTGAAAATTTTCTAAGTCCCTCAACTAGCGCAATAAATTGAAAATTTATAATGTGATGAAAATTTTCTAAGTTCCTCAACTAGCGCGATGAGGTTAAAATTTTCAAAGTCCCTCAACAAGCGCGGTCAGGTTAAAATTTTCCAAGTCCCACAACGAACGTAGTAAGGTGAAAATTTTCTAAGTTATCTACAACACAATGAGGTAAAAATTTTGTAAGTCCCTCAACTAGTGCGATGAGGTAAAAATTTTCTAAGTTCCTCAACTAGGGTGATAAGGTGAAAATGAGATGAAAATTTTCTAAGTCCTCTGCAAGCACAATGATGTGAAAAGTTTCTAAGTCCCTCAATTAGCGCAATAAGGTGAAAATTTTCTAAGTCCTATACTAGCTTGATGAAGTGAAAATTTTCCAAGTCCCTCAACTAGCACCATGAGCTGAAAAGTTTCTAAGTCTTCTACAACACAATTAGCTAAAATTTTCTATGTCCTTCAACTAGAGCAATAAGGTTAAAATTTTCTAAGTCCCATCAAGTAGCACAATTAGGTGAAAATTCTCTAAGTACCTTAACCAGTGCCATGAGGTGTAAATTTTCTAACTCCTTTACAAGCACAATGAGATGAAGATTTTCTAAGTCCCCTACAAGCACAATGATGTGAAATTTTTATAAGTCCCTCAACTAGCGGAATATGGAGAGAATTTTATGAGTTCTTCAACTATCCTCAGGTGGTGAAAATTTTATAAGTCCCTCAACTAGCACAATGAGGTGAAAATTTTTCTAAGTCCCTCAACTAGCGCATTAAGTTGTAAATTTCCTAAGTCTTATATTAGCACAAATAGGTGAAATGTTTCCATGTCCTATACTAGCGGAATGAGATGAATATTTTCTAAGTCCCTCAACTAGCACAATGATGTGAAAATTTTCTAAATTCTCAACTAGCCCCTTGAGGTGAATATTTTCTAAATCCCTCAACTAGTGCGATGAGGTTAAAATTTTCTAAGTCCTACAACTAATGCAATAAGGTGAAAATTTTCTAAGTCCTATACTAGAGCAAACAGGTGAAAAGTTTCCATGTCCTATACAAGCGCAATGACGTGAAAATTTTCTAAGTCCCTCAACTAGCGCAATGACGTGAATATTTTCTAAATTCCTGAACTAGCCCCTTGAGGTGAAAATTTCTAAGTCCTTCAATTCATGCGATGAGGTGAAGATTTTCTAGTGAAGATTTTCTATGCTTCCAACTAGCTTAATAAGGTGAAAATTTTCTAAGTTTTTCAACTAGCGCAATAAGGTGAAAATTTTCTAAATCCTCAACTTGCGCAATGAGGAAAATTTTTTCTAAGTCCCTCAACTAGTGCCATGAGGTTTAATTTTTCTAAGTCCTCTACTAGGGCGATGACGGGAAAATTTTCTAAGTCCCTCAACTAGGGCAATGAGGTGAGAATTTTCTAAGTTCCTCAACTAGCCTCATGAGGTGAGAATTTTCTAAGTCCCCCAACTAGCGTAATGAGGTGAAAGTTTTCTAAGCTCCTCAACAAGCCCCATGAGGTGAAAATTTTCTAAGTCCGTCAAATAGCACAATGAGGTGAAAATTTTCTAAGTCCTCCGACTAGCATAATGAGGTGAAAATTTTCTAAGTCCTCTACTAGCGCAATCAAGTGAAAATTTTATAAGTCCCTCTAGTAGCACAATGTAGTGAAAATTTTCTAAGTCCTCCAACCAGCGCAATGAAGTGAAAATTTTCTAAGTCATCTACTAGCAAATTGGGTGACAATTTTCTAAGTTTTTCAACTAGTGCAATAAGGTGAAAATTTCTAAATCCTCTACTAGCGCAATGAGGTGTAAATTTTCTAAGTCCCCTAAACTAACACAATGAGGTGAAAATTTTTTAAGTTCCTTAACTAGCACCATGAGGTTTAAATTTTCTAAGTCCCTCAACTAGGGTGATGAGGTTATAATTTTGTAAGTCCGCCAACTAGCCCAATGAGGTAAAAAATTTCTAAGTCCTCTGCTAGCATAATGAGATGAAAAATTTCTAAGTCTCTCATCTAGCATAATGAGGTGAAAACTTTCTAAGTCCCTAAACTAGCGACATGTGCGCACAAGAGAGAAACTTTTCTAATTCCCTCAGCTAGTATCATGAGTGCACAAGGAACAAACCCAACAAAAATCATCTACAACACTATCTACTCTCGACCAACCTTCCTTACGTGAGATTTGTTCGGGAGTGAGGGGGCTTATGATGGGTCATGATCCATAGAGACCTAATAGGCCAAGTCTAATGGGCCGAAATAACACCAAGACCCAATAGGCTAAGCCCATGGGATTCATAATAAATAAAATTGGGTTGTAATGCCTAAGCCTATAGAGGCTTAAAGGCCCAAACCCACGAAAACCCTCATATCACCACTATAAATAAGCCCAACTTTTATTATTAAGATATACACAAATAATTACATGTATAACTTCTCTCAAGTTCTCTGGCTTTCATTGACTTGCTCTGGAACTAACTTGAGTGTTAGAGGGTTTTCGCCAGGTTAACACCTAACACCACTAACGACTTTTTATGATGCATGCAATGACCTATGTTGCAATTGACTTCCAACTAGAAGTTTCGAAAAGAGTAGTGATACTATATTACTAGTGATATGAACATAAATAATATTACAATTTAAGATATTATGATCATCAATATTGTCAAATATTAATTCAATAAATTAATTTAAAAGAATAAATAACTTGACTTTGTATTATAGTCCGTATATTAAAATATCGATGGAGAAAATGGTATATTCTTTGGGGATTTTAAATTGTTAAATAAGTTTGAGCTTAGATGATGATTAAATTTTCTTTTAGTTGTGGTGGTGGCAAATAGGAGCCAACTAATCTAACTTTTTAAAAACAGATTAGGGGCTCCTCCTAAAAAACTTATATTTTGCTTTTGAGTTTTTTTTTCTTTCCGATACAATCCTTGATTATAATATCCTCTTCTCCGCCTCTTATTTTAGAATATAATCTCTCTATTCAAAACTTATTGTTCCTATTTTGACATTCAAATATAAAATTGCAAACTATTTTTTTTTGTTTTAAAAAAATAGCATCTCACTTAAAATAATAATATATTATGGTCTAATAACTCTGAATCACTATATTTGAGGAGAATATAGTATAGATGCTGATGTGGTCTAATTTTGAACCTCTCCAAAATTTCGAGAATCATCTCCTCGCAAAGCTTTCTCATTAAGGATTGGTTGTTGGATGCATTTTGTATGCAACACGAACAAATGATTAGGGGTCTCTAGGGTTTTTTCGTGAATAAATCTCCGACGCTTAAGTCAGAAATAGAACAACTAGTAATAAGCAAAAGATAGAAAGGTATAAATGTTTAAATGAAGTACCTCAAAATGGTGGAAAATTGGGTATTTATAGTTAAGCGTTGAAGGGTTAATATTTGATATAGTATGGTACATGGACCATTAGGCCTTCGTGAGCCTGTGGGCTTAGGCTGCCACTAGTGGGCCTATTAGATATCATTAGCTTTATAACATAATTTGGCCCATCATATAGCCCCCACTCCTGGAGGAGTTTCAGCGTAAAGAAGTCTTCCACGAGTAGGTCTTACAGAATTAGGGTTTGCTTGCATCCTCACATATTAAAAGGTACCTTAGAGACTTCATTAGCATATTAAAGTGGAGTAAGGAGGACTGAGAATTCTTTATTAATCATGTGTCCCCCAAGTATGTCATTTTGATGTTTAGTGTTATCTCCAGCATCATGACTTAGGCTGATTTATGTGATTTTTGGGCTAGAATTAGCTAATTTTTCTTTTCAAATTGCATTCCACAGTACACAATTGTTTCTCACTTGTATTTTTATTTGATGAATTTCTGCTTAATGCTTGCGTTTTCTTTTCCACTGGAGATTATTCAGGGACTGCATTAGATAGCCTCTTACAAGTTTCTGCATCTCCATAAACTGCTATAGGCAACTTTTTACAGGATAAAATTTGTGATTTCCATAAGCCTTTTTGATTTCTCATGGGCAAATGTTTACCATGAGTCAGATCTCTTATAGGTAAGCATTATGATGTCTTACTATAGGTTACATTAGACTTTTTATAGGTAAGCATTGGTATGTCTTGCCGTGAATCTCTTAGGCTTTTTACAGGCAAATGTTCTTAATGTGCTATCATGAGTATGTTAGATACTTTTTACTGATATACGTTTTGATCCTCAGAGTGCAGAAATAGTGAGTCTAGACATATCATATTATTGTTCTAGGAGTGTAGTAAGAGAACCACACTTGTAAAGCCCCTCATAGATTGCTACCAATTAGGCTGCTCTTTCCATCTGGCTCTTGGCCTTCTTTGGAACTTTGAATGAGATGTTTAGTTCACAATAACAATGCATAGGTAAGTTGTGTCAGTCTTGTTGCTTTCAGCAATAGAAAATTTTTCCAAGTCCAAATTTTAATGTTAGTTGCAGAGGGATTGTCGATGAAGTGTTGCACTTGCTTACTCTTGGGCTTTTGGCATTTCCCGACATATTGGTGTTAGGCAAAAGAATCTTTGCCTCTGCATCTTTTTGCTATCACATTGCTCTTTAAGAAATTTTCAAAACACTTGTCTTACATTTATCTCATAGAAGGTAGAGGTTGTTGGTCAAGTTATGGAGCCACTTGGGGCTGTTTTCACTTCTGTTCCTATATCTACTTTGGCATACTCTTGTCATCATATATTTTGCTTCCTCGAAGTGCAGAGTGATGATGTCCTTGTGGAAGATGTGGGAGAAGCTTTGCTTCTAACTTCTTTTTTTTCTTAAGTCTCCTATGCACGAGGCTTTCTTATCTCTGTTTCACTCCTTTAGAAGCCTGGGAGATGTCTTGAATTCATGACTTCATACACTCTTTGCCATTTGAAAGATGGTTGTTTTTGGGTAATGTGCTAAGAAGTGTGTTTCAAAAGAAGACTATTATCACCATGTCGGAGTGTGCTCCCAAGAGAGGCACTTATAACTTTGTTTGCAAGGCATGCTTTGGTAGGAGGCATTTTTTGCTGTATTAGAGGAGTATGCTCTAGGGAGAGGCATCTATCACCACACAGGTGGAGTATGTGGCTCAGCCCTTGTTGTTGTGTTGGTGAGGGGCACTTCTACTCCTACAAATGGCCTTCTGTACCAAGTGGTGTTGCGACTTGTGCTGTTTGGGGCTTCTCCACTTTTTCAACTTTTGTCTCACATGGTCATGGGGACTAAGATACCTTAGTATAGGCTTCTTTCCTTCGTGGTTCTTCCTAAGGCCCTAGTGCTATTGGGATGGAGGCTCTTAAATCTGCTAAGGCAGAAGCTTCTGACTCCTGAGACCTTAGGGATGGACGTTTCTAAGGCCACCGGGGTATGAACTCTTGAGGCTTTGAGGATGAACGCTCCCGACTTCCAAAGCTATATGGGTGAACTTCTAAGGCTGGGAGGGTTCAAGCTCCTAAGACCGTTATGGCACAAGCTCTTGAGGCCCTATGGGTGCGAGTTCCTAATGCGCCACGAGGGGGCGAGCTCTTGGCTCCATAAAGCTTGTTCTCGCCACAATGGATTATTGCTCATGTCGCTGCCCCTACTAAGGTATCCTCTATCAGTGTTATAGGTCCTTCTAGGTGATTTATGATTTTATAACTCTGACTGGCATATCGTGGAAGTGATGGGTCATGTTTTTGTAGCTATCGATCTACTCTATTGTCACTAGGCCTTCTTTTATGTAGGGCATTGTAGTCACCGAATTTTCGAGCTCTAGATCTCGTCAACATTCTTAGTGTCAAAGGTAAATGTTCTCATATATGGTGCTAAATTGATGTTGTCTAATTTCAGACCTCTACGAATCTTCGAGAATCATCTCTTCATGAGAAGGCCTCGCTAAGATTGATTGCAAGATAGGTTTCTTCCCATGACATAAATAAATGGTTAGGGTCCCTTGGGTTATTCAAGGGATAATTCTTCGATGCTTAAGTCAGAACTAGAGCAAGAGATTTTAAGTAAAGGACACAAAGTTATAAATGTCCAATATAAATAATGTATCTCAAAATGGTGGAAATTGGATATTTATAATTGAGTGTTAGAGGGTTTTAATCCGATATAGTGCTACAATTTTAAGGTTACAAATTCAAGTGCAGGTTGTGTCAAGTAATATATTTTTCAAGAGCCCGACGTCGATCCACAGGGAAGTTGTTTGAAGTTTTCAATATTATATTTCTTAAAAGATGGGTTTTATGTGGTTTATATTATAAAGAAAAGCTTAAGCTATAACTAAGATATCAAAGTAATAAAAATACTGAGGATTTGGGATTCGCTCTTGAGTTTTGGATAGACGAATGATTATTTATTAATATTTTACTTCTTTTAAATACCACTATTGGAATCCATACACAATGAAAGTTCTAATGAGAAGATGTTATCAAATAGCTCATGCATTAATATAATCATGATATTATCTTACTATTTGTAAATTATCTCTCAACACCAATACTTGTTTATGGGATCAACTATTTATATGCACCTTTGTCTACAACAAATCAAAATTTTACGTTAACAGTCGGTGTAATAGAACCATACATCAAGCTAAATGAACAGTACAAAAATCAAAAATCGCCACTAAATAAGAAGGGTTTTAACGCCAATACTTATTTATGGGATTAAGTAATTATGCACACCTTTGTCTACAAGAAATTAAGGTTTCACATTAGTAGTCGATGTAGTAGAACCGTACATCAAGCTAAAGGAATCTAAGTAATTGTTGTCCCATTTGTGATATATAAATCAAGAATCACCACAAAACAAGGAGGGTTTAATCAAAAATTAAAATAATAATACAACACACATAAATATTATGCACTTTTATAACCGTTCATCTTCCTCCATCAAGAGCTCCACTATTTTTCCTCAACTAAATAAAATTTAGAAAGACATAATGAAAGTAGAAAAAACTAAAAATAGAAGAAAAACTAGATAATATATTTCTATTACTACTAGAAAACTTACATTATTATTAGAAAACTTAGCCTAAAGAAAGAAAATAATAAAACTTTATTTCTCCTTCTAAGGTTTTTTTGTGTATGTTCTAAATGTCATCCAAGAGTCCCTATTTATAGTAAAAGAATGACTAAATTCACATCTCTAAATGCACTCCAAATTAACTTTAAATATGCTCTAAATTCACATGTCTTTCTCAAATCTGAATTGCATCATACATTTTTCTCCATGCAATCAGCTGATTTTGTGAAAGTGATCAACATAAAAGTTGTAGATTTATTTGTTAGCTTCAGTTTTCAACTTGAATCACCTAATTCCAACTGTTAGAAAGAAAGTTATGCTTGATTTAAAAAAATATATCAGTATAGATAGATCATTTTCAATATATACACTTGGACGAATGTTTTCCTATAATTAAGGCTTAATTAGGCTGAGCTTCCAACCTAAAATTTGTAGTTCTATCTCTTAAATTTTAAATAAAGTAAGATTTAGGTTCATAGGGTTTTTAAACATGGAGTTATGCCTAAAATATAAAAATTGCACAAGTTTGAAAAAATACTTATTTTGAATTTAATGAAAGCCCAACAATCACTTGCAAAGCCCAAATAATTTCTTGCATATATTTTGATCTACAGATAATGAACTTAGGAAAAATGACCATTTTCTTCTAATTATGATGCTTCTTTGATCCAATAAAATATTATTTCCCAACTTGATCACAAAACGTGTTGTCGTCTTTAGTTTTATTTTGGCTTTTTTTCAACTTTTTTTATTCATTGATTCTCTAACACAAAACATTGATAAAACTATAATATTAACAAGAATAAAGTAAGGAAAGTATAAAGAATTTAATTCAAAAATATGTCAAAATATGCACTTATCATGTAGTATGGTGCGTGGACCATTAGGGCTTTGTGAGCTTGTGGGTTTGGGCCGCCTCTAGTAGGCTTCTTGGACATCTCTGGACTTATAGCATAATTTGGCCCCTCAGATACTTAAAACTTTTATTTTCTCAAATTTTATCTAAAATTCCGCATTGGGTGGAATGTGATATATAATTTTGGGACGAAGGGCATATAACTTTTTTCATCAATAATGCGTAGCTAAAATGGCTGAAATTGAGGTGCCATGTGTAATTGAATTCCTATATTTGTATTGAACAGAAAAATTATTAGCATTTATCTAGTTTTATAAGAAAAACATATCACATCGTTTTAGTTAACTACGAGATGAGACATATTAAATATTTAATACATAAAAGTATGTTACAAAAATTTTGCTCATAGTTATGGTGAAAAAATTAGCCAAATAATATGAAAATTAATAATATACGGATTTATGAACCTAAGGAAAATTTACGAATGTAAAAAAATTATTTGGAAGTAAAAATACGATTTTTTTTATATTATTTTATATGTATCATCTTTATACTTATTTTTAGATTATGCAAAAAATATTGTGCATGTATCATTATATTATTTCTAATTATGACTCAATTTTAGAAAGAATTATTTAAAAATAAATAATATTTAATAAAATAATAGAATTTTAATTCTTTATTTATATGATAATCAATTAATACTTATACATAATTCTGATATATAGATTAGGTTTTAAGTAATATATTTATATTTGTTAAAATTAAGTATTATTCATGAGTATGACATGCAATACTTATACAACGTGTAAATATTTTTTCTTCGAAAATAAGAGTATTATTCATTTTGTTCAAGATGTATGAGAATGAAAGTATTTTTTTGTATATATATATATGCTATACGAATATCATATCATTTTTTACTAACAAAAACCACATCATATTAACTGTTTATTCACTTTGATACTAAATTTGTTCTCGAGGCTATGCCACGATCACATCCCATTTTTTACCAAAAACATAAGCTTAATCAATATGTAAAGTAACACGAACCAGCTAAAATGGCTTGTGGTCAAGGGTGCTAATCAAGTCCAACACACCTTAAATGAATGAGTCGTTATCGGTTTTCATAATTGACTAGGCTGTACCTTGAATTGCAGGGTTTCATTCTACTAACAAATTATGGATGAGTTATTTATAACTTTTTTTAGTCTTTTTTTTTTTTTTTATATTAGGATTCATTCTCTATCCATTGTTCTTGTAGTTTTCATTTCTCAATCCAGATTACTTTTACGATATAAACTCTCCATCTGATGTGGACAATAAATATTGTAGTATAAATACAAGATTGCCCATGGGAATATATTAAAATTACAAAAATAGGATAAGGTATGCATTAGCATTCTTAGGTAGATTCGACCCGAGTTCGACTCAGATTGAAACCCGACTTCTCACCCACATAATATATTCACAATATATTGTTATTATTCTATCACATGTACCAGCTCAATTCTATAAATAGTACCTCAACTCTCGCGTTACAAACAAGTCTCAATAGCATTTACTTTACATATATATTTTAATTCCTTTTACTTTTTCAGGTTTAAAAGATCCGACTTTATCGTTGGAGTGTTGTAATTGGCGGCCATTACAATAAGCCTAATGATTTCTTTGAGTTACTTGAACAGAGAGTGGAGATCTAGAAGTTCCGGACATCTTGCCTTTGGTCCTTGATTGAGTTCGATCAAACGAGATCATTGTCACTCAAGATCATCATCTAATTCGTGGAAAAACTCATCCAAATTCCTTTTCAAGTGCTGTATCAATTGGAATTAGGGTTTTTAAAAATTACACTTTCAAATATGAAAATGTGGATGCCCAGATCAGCGTAGGAGGTAGTGCACTCATCTCGAAACAGCGAGAAAGATAGAACAAGTGTTTCCATTGCACGACAATAGATGTGAAGCTGTGAAAACGGAATAAAGTTGACACTGGAGCAATCTCAATTGAAAATCATTTGATCCAAGTTTCATTAAGTTTACAACAATTAATTAGATCCAGCATACGCAACAAAGTGATAGTTTCCAGCTAACGTTTCTCATTTCCTCCCAACAAATGCCTATTTCGAAATCTTCTTAGCAAATAATTGAAGTCTAAATTTAGGTGATAAAATTTATAAATTTTTTGAGGTTTTTAGTTCAAATATTTATTTATAGTTGATTATTAGTAGTTGATATTTTTAAATTGTTAGTTAATGATTTTTGATTCTTTGTTAATTAAAATTTAATATAATGATGAATATCGCCCCACTTAAAAAAGACAAAAAAATCTTTTTCATTTAACAATTCTCTGTCTCACAAAGCCCTCAAACTACGTCTAGAGTAGGAAAAGGTCATTTAGAAAAAATATTTCAGGTGATATGGAAATGCACGTCAAATGGGTATTTTCATGCTTGAAGTGATGTGGATGAATTGATACGGCCTTTTTGATAGAAATCAATTATCGATTAAAATGAATGAACTTCTATCAATTGTGGCTATTAGTCTAATACTTTCATCAAGAAGTTAAATTGGCTCGTTCTCCTTAGTGAAAATTCTTGGAACAGACAACGCTCCATTGAATAATATTGGATTGGAGGAAGGTGACTGGCGAAAATCATTAAACCTTTCAATGGAGGTTTGTCAGTGGCCAATATAGAATTCGACACTTGTCTTTTTAAATAAAAAAATCTTCTTTGTTTTTATAGTTCGTGATTCAAAGATCTTGGCCAAGGCAGGATGGATCATGATTAATCAAAAATCAATGGAACTTGAAATGGAATCACAGTTATTGAATCATTTAAAGTTTTGACTTATAATCCATGCCCTAAATTCAATTGGGAGATTACTTGTCGAAATGATCGTACGTGTATGATACTCGCAATTAAAATATGTTTACTCGCTATTTCACCTAAAACTAGTTTGCCATGATTACTTGCTAGGCGTTTTCATGAATAGTGAGTTTCTTGAAATTAAGGAGTTGATTCCAAGCGAATTAATTTATTGAAATAATTGTTATTCATAAGTTGTAAATGTTGGAAGTCTACTACTAGTTTAGTAGTGAACCTAAAAGGGTCACACATCTTTATGGAAAGTAACATTTCTAATTTTAGATTTTATCCAATGGTTGGAAATTAATTAATTAATTGAGGGTTCTATTTAATTTAATGATTAAATTAAATTATTCAATTAAGTAATTGAATTATTTAATTGGACCTAATTTGATTGGGAAGCCCAATTGGAGTAAATTAAATTAATCAATTGGATTGATTATATTGGAATTGAAACAATTGAAATGATTTGGGGATTTTTGAGTCCAAACCCAAAAGTAATATGGATCACTTAAGAAACCCACTAAAATATGAAGAGAATAAATTAAATAAATATGATTTATTTAATTAACATATTTATAGATAAATAAATATACTGATCGATTTTATAGGATAAAATCGGCCACTAAGATTTAATTTATATATAAATATAATTATAGTATATATATGATATATATCTATCTTGATATTATTTGAAGAGTTCAAATTAATATCAACAATGTATGTAGATAATTTTGCTGATTAATATAGTCTTAAATTAGTCCACATACAATAGAAGAGAGAAAAGAGAATAGTTTTTGGAAGATTTGGAATCCTTCTGCATAATCCTCTGAAGTAATATCCTCCGGTGGAATCGAAGGAGGCGCAGTATCGAGGATATATGCCCTCTTCTCCAACTGAAGAACTATCTTCAGGTTTATTAGCCAATCGACAAAGTTAGGTCCAATTAATTTATTTTGTTCAAGGATTGTTGCAAGTGGATTCTTTGCCATTTTAGTAGAATAATCTACAAAACATACACGAAGCAGAAAATGAGTAAACTATGGGAAAAAATATATTCATTTAATATAAAGTCTTTAATACTAAATGTCTCCCGCTATTTTTTTCGAATTCCATCACCCCTAATAGAATTTCGGGAAATTAAATTTCCTAGTGAGCTTGAGGTCCAATGGATATATTTCACACCTCAATTTTATGAGCCCATGAAATATTTATATTGGTAGTCAACTCTTTGACGATTGTATCACTATACAACCTTCAAGTTTATTTTGTCTCACCTCTTCCCATAAACCCCAATTTTATGAGCTCATATGGTACTAAGTGTCAAACAATACCCATCAAACATTCGTGTAGATAGAACATCAAGATGTCCCATGACTATTCCATCCACGAGCATCTCAATACTTGGTAGAGATCACAACTTTTCAATACAAGACCACCCCATGACTCATGGTCAGTGATCAAGTGCGGTAGCGATCGTCATGTCTCTATCTTTGATGGTAGGCATGGAACGATAAATCTTACCTAACTTGTCCATTTTTGATTGAAATCAAATTTTCAAAAAATTCTTTTACTTAATTTTAGTAAATTAAGTGGAGTTTAATTTTATCCAATACCTCATCATAATTTAAATTAGGTTGGTTATTTAATGAATGACATCATAATATCATTTCGCAAGCATAAAAGCATTAAATAAAATCTTAAACATGCATCTAATACATACTTAAATAAATGGATGATCATGAACCAGTCCTATGCAGTCCATTTGAGCCAAAATGGACCTAAGGTCACTCTAAGGGTAATAAAATGGAATAGAATTTATTCTATTACATAATTATATCCCATACAAACATGAGCATTCTTTGGAACCTTCTTTTTTATTCCCCTTCGTCTTTCAAAGACGAAAAAAAACCTCACCATCTATTCTACTCTTTTTATAAAAAATAAAACAACTTACATAGATGAAATAAGAGGTTTGCAGGCCCCATTTTAAAAACCAAAAACATTAAATAAAACCAATCACATTGGTCTAATAGCTCATGATCATCCCATACATGCTCATAATTAACATCATATATAATTATCAAAACATGTAAATTTACCAAATTGTTAAAGGCAATTTTTTAACTTGGTATAATTTTTAATTGCTTGAAAAATAATTTTTCTTTGAAAAACAATTGTTCAGAAATAATTAAAATTAACATTTCATTTTAATATTCCAGAAAATAAAAAAAATAGACCTAAAACGACACGACGAGCAGCGCCTGCTCGCGCTGCCGAGCGCCCATTTCATCACCTTTTTTATTTTTATATTTAAAAAATTTAAATAAGCAATTAAAATTTTTTCAATTAAAATTTTTTGAAAATATGCAAAATTAAATTTTACATAATTAACATGAATTTAAACAATTTAAAAGCATGCATTCATAAATCTGAAATTCACTGAATAAGTGAAATTATGGCTCTGATACCACTGTTGTGTTCGTTATAATCGCAAGGGTATACGCAATGGAAAATTAAAATTTTATCAAACATAAATTTAACTCCTTTGATTCGAAAGCGATTTTAACGATCGCGGTTATTCAAGCGAATATATAAATAAATATAAAATCGGATTATATATTTCGTGCACTCCAATTGTTGTAGGGAATAAAACAATCAATTGCTTATCCTGAACTATCAGAACTCGTAGGGATTCAAGCGTCTCTTTTCTATAAAGTCCACAATACGGAAGAATAACACCAATCAAAAGGATTCACTAGTATCCTTTTAATTATTTTATAATTTTAGAACTGGAGTAAATTTTTAAGAACAATAAAAATTGATTTTTTAAGTTCTTGAAACAATAATATAAAGAGAATAACAAGAAACTAATTTTCTTTTTTTTTTCTTGGAGAGTAAAATAGAAGATTTTAAACAAAATAATGTTTGCTCAAATTTTCTGATTTAATTATGTAATTTTCATCCCTCATATATATAGGGCTAAAAATTTTAATCCATTTCCAACGCTTGGAAAGTTTTTTAATTTTGAACTACTTCAAAACCTTATCACGCAAAGGTAGAACGAGGATCGAGATACTGCTTATGGAATCCTCATTCACCTACAAGAGTTTTATGGTGAAAGAACTTGGCAGACGAGATATCAAATCTCAAAAGAGCTTTTCAGATGTCCTATGACTGAGGGCTCTTCAGTCCATGATCGTGGATTGAAGATGATAGCCCTTATTGAAAGGTTGGCGTCCCTTGGAGTCGTTATGGAGAACGAACTCTATACAGACCTTCTGTTGCAGTCTCTGCCTCCATCATTTGACACATTTGCTGTCAACTTTAACATGCACAACATGGAGACTAGTCTCGCTGAGCTTGTGAACATATTAAAGATAGCTGAGTCCACCATGAAAAAGAACAAGTCGGTTCTGCTTGTTGGATCTTCTTTCAGATTAAAGGCTAAAAAGCCCAAGAAATGAAAGAAGAAAGGAAAGGGTTCCTCTAAACCCAACAAGCTGAAAGCTAAGGGCGATGTCAAAAAGATTTCTTCTCAAGCCAATAACAAGTGCCATTATTACGGCAAACCAGGGCACCGGAAGAGGAATTGCAAGGAGTATCTTGCAAGCCTGAAGAGTTCAGGTATATATTTTGTTGAAGTTAACTTGTCGGTTAACAATACTTCTTGGGTATTAGATATTGGTTGTGGCTCACATATCTGCAATGATTTGTAGATGATGTCAAGAAGTAGGAAGCTGAATGGAGGAGAGACGATCCTTATGGTGGGGAATGGAGCAAGAGTTGCTGCATTAGCTATAGGGACCGTTAATCTAGCTTTAAAGAATGGTTATGTAATAATTTTAAATAATTTTATTTTTCTTCTGGATATTATTAAGAACATTATCTCTATTCCAATTTTGGATATAAAAGGTTAGTGGGAGTGCAGTTACATTTATTGTGCTCTACGTTGATGACATCCTATTCATTGGGAATGATGTAGGGATGTTGCAGTCAATGAGGACTTGGTTATCTAATTAGTTTTCCATGAAGGAGGAAATGCATCTTTTATCCTAGGGATAAAGATCTATAGAGATAGATCCAGAATGATGATCAGACTATCCCAATCCATGTACATAGACAAAGTGCTAAAAAAGTTTAGCATGGAGGAATCCAAGAGAGGATTCCTGCCTATGAGTCATGGGATTTCACTCTCTACGGTTATGTCTCCTAAGACACCTGAAGAGAGAGAAATGATGGCTCGCACACTTTATGCTTCTACAATAGGGAGCATAATATAGGCAATGTTATGTACAAGGCTTGATATAACACATGCTCTGAGTGTCACGAGCAGATATCAGTCTAATTTAGGGGAAGAACACTGGAAAGCCGTTAAGATGATCCTCAAGTACTTGAGAATGACTAAGGATATCTTTCTGATATATGACAATGGAGAACTAAAACTGGAGGGATATACAGACTCTAGTTTTCAGTCCGATATAGATAACTCAAAGTCTATGTCTGGATATATATTCACCCTGAATGGTGGTGTGGTCAGTTGGAAGATTTCCAAGTAAGAGACGACTGTAGACTCTACCACCGAAGCTGAATATATTGTTGCATCAAATGCAGCAAAAGAAGCTGTTTGGATTAGAAACTTCATCCAAGGGTTGGGAGTAGTTCCATCTATTGTTGATCTAGTTATGATTTATTGTGATAACAATGGAGCCATTGCGCAAGCAAAAGAGCCAAGATTTCATCAAAGATCCAAGCACATAACGATATCACTTGATCAGAGAGATCATTAGTAAAGGCAACGTTATTGTGGATCGAGTTACCTCAGTAGAAAATGTAGCAGACCCACTTACTAAGCCCTTAGCACAAAAGATATTCGATGGACATCTTGAGAAGATGGGCCTTAGATACATGGGAAATTAGAGCTAGGGCAAGTGGGAGATTGTTAGAGTAGAATGCCCAACGCCCCAATTGGATTGAGTGTATTATATTCTTTTGCTTTCGTAAAGACAATCTTATTGGAAATCATATTAATAAAAAGGCATTTTTTTTATCTTATGTGTTGCATTTTTTATTTCTGCACATTAGATAAAGTTCTTAGATCAAATTTAGCTATGGGGCATGGTCACGCATATGATGGCGATCATGGAACATGTTTCTAAGGCTTTGGTCTTAAATAAGTTCTAAGTCGAGAGGTTTTTGAGATAGGACATCAAATAGCTCACTAAAACTCGCACATATGATGCATGCTCGTGAGACAAGGATGTCATATTTCATTGGCATCATTGTAGAGACGTAAGTGCATGTATGTGGGTGCTTGTTAGGGAACAAGTACACCAAACATGGCCCGCAAGAAATTCTTAGTTAGAGGCTTTGCCTGTCGAAACAAGAATTTATGTATTGCGATAGTACACGACTAGTCCTCAGACTTGAGGCACGATGGTAGCCTTGTTTGCATCCTACAACACTTTGATATATCTTCTGATTGTTTGACAATAACAAATGGGGTATGTTGGGTGTTACACTGGTGGTATGAAGGTTTGTCAGTGGCCAACGTAGAATTTGACATTTGCCTTTTTAAACAAGAGAATCTCCTGTGATTTCATAGTTCGTGATTCAAAAACCTTAGGTAAGGCAAGATGAATCATGATTCATCAAGAATCAATGGAACTTAAAATGGGATTATAGTTATTAAATCATTTAAGGTTTTGACTTATAATCCATGCCCTATATTCAATCGGGAGATTAGTTATCGAAAAGATCGTATGTGTATGATACTCGCAACTGAAATAAGTTTACTCGCTATTTCATCTAAGACTAGTTTTCCATGATTACTTGCTAGGTGTTTTTATGAATAGTGAGGTTCTTGAAATTAAGAAGTTGATTCCAAGCTGATTAATTAATTGAATTAATTAATTAAAATAATTGTTATTCATAAGTTGCAAATGTTGGAAGCCTACTACTAGTTTAGTAGTGAACCTAAGAGGGTTATACATCTTTATGGAAAGTAACATTTCTAATTTTAGATTTTATCCAATGGTTGAAAATTAATTAATTAATACTGATTAATTAATTAATTAAGGGTTCTATTTAATTTAATGGTTAAATTAAATTATTTAATTAAGTAATTGGATTATTTAATTGGACCTAATTTGATTGGGAAGGCCAATTGAAGTAAATTAAATTAATCAATTGGATTGATTAAATTAAGATTGAATCAATTGAAATAATTTGAGGATTTTTGAGTCCAAGTCCAAAATTAATGTGGATCACTTAAGAAGCCCACTAAAATATGAAGAGAATAAATTAAATAAATATAATTTATTTAATTAACATATTTATAGATAAATAAATATACTGATCGATTTTATGGGATAAAATCGATCACTAAGATTTAATTTATATATAAATATAATTATAATATATATATGATATATATCTATCTTGATATTATTTGAAGAGTTCAAATTAATATCAACAATGTATGTGAACAATTTTGATGATTAATGTAGTCTCAAATTAGTCCACATACAATAGGATAGAGAAAAGAGAAGAATTATTGAAAGATTTGGAATCCTTCCAAGATAAGGTTTTGAAGTAATTCAAAATTAAAAAAACTTTCCAAGAGTTGGAAAGGGATTAAAATTTTTAGCCCTATATATATTAGGGATGAAAATTACATAATTAATTCAGAAAATTTGAGCAAAAATTATTTTGTTTAAAGTCTTCTATTTTACTCTCCAAAAAAAGAAAATAAAGAAAAACAAAATCAGTTTCTTGTTATTCTCTTCATATTATTGTTTCAAGAACTTAATGTTATTAAAAATTTACTCCGGTTCTAGAATTAGAAATTAATTAAAAGGATACTAGCGAATCCTTTTGATTGGTGTTGCTCTTCCGTATTATGGACCTGATAGAGGGGAGACACTTGGATCTTTACGAGTTCTGATAGTTCAGGATAAGCAATTGATTGTTTCATTCCCTACAACAACTGGAGTACACGAAACGTGTAATCTAATTTATATTTATATATACATTCACTTGAATAAGCGCGATCATTAAAATCACTTTCGAATCAAATGGGTTAAATTTATATTTGATAAAATTTTAATTTTCCACTACATATACCCTTGCGATTATAGCGAACCCAACAACACCATCTCCACTAATATAAACACTAGCAAACTTAAATCAAATGACTTCAATAAGCTTGTAATGTGAGCCCTAGGTATTGGCTTACAAAGAAATGGTAAGGATAAAAAAGTAAGAGAGCATAAAGTGTTTCACATAGAATCTCATTCTCCTCTTTTCTTTTCTATTTCCCAAGTCTCTTCCCCTTTCCTTTGGGATTCATACTTTTCTTTTCTTCTCTTTTTGCTTCACTTTTTTTTTCTTTTTCTTCTTGAATCCCAAGGCTTGATTTCTTGTTCTTTTGCTTTTACAACCCAAACTTATTTCTTTTGATATTCATGGGTTGTGATGGATTCTATTCACATCATTCTTGTTCAAGTACTCGAATGCATTCACGTACATGCCCAAAATATTTTTAAATGACCCTTACACAAAATCGCGCACAATATGTCACATTAATCTCTCTTAGGGATAATTAATGATTTTTTAGGCTACAAAGGTTAAGTATATTGAGCTACAAGAAATGATGTTGAATGGTGGTCATTCATATATACTACACATGCCATTCTTTGAAAGAGGCTCGAAAGGGTAACTAGTGATAACAATGTGATCATGGTAGGCTTAAAAGCACAAACGAGTCAAAGATGGCCTAAATTATTTTCAAGTTTGCTAGTCATCTAGGATTCACCTCAAAGAGTAATCAAGCAAGTTTTAGGACACTTCATAATGAACAAAAAGACTTATTAGAAGCAAAATTCAACACCAAGTAACATATAATTCACAAGATTTTGACACAACGTGCTCAATAAAAATTCGTCAATCATGACAAAGATCAACTGCACATAAGAATTGCCATGTTACAAGACTAGAAATCTTTATTTTCTTTAGACTTTATACAACATCAATTATGTTTCATCATAGGTCATGGTCATCAAGATAACCACTTATTCTCAAACATTACCCTATTCAAGTCTGTCAACAGAAACATGCTTGCTCTCAGATTTTCATCACATAAGATATGCAATTCATACACAGTTCATAAAAAAAATTTGGTTGAATTGTCACAAAACATAATTAAGAAATAATTCCCACCTCCAAACGTAAATCAAACATTGTCCTCAATGTTTAAAGAAAGAAAAAGTGTAGGGAAAAAAAACTACTCCCTCTCAATTAGAAGTGCATCCACTAACATGTATCTTTTGGAGTCCAAATAGAACCCACACACCACAAAGGAGATGAAAATCTACAATAAAAAAGAGGGCAAATGTAATAACATGGGCGAAAGCAATCAAAGTGAAAATAATAACATAAACAAAGCTACACAATAGCTAAACATGTCTAAATTTAGAAAAGAAACATACTTCAAAACTAACTAAGAAATTATTCAAAAGCAAAGGAAAAAGGGGATTGGGTTGCATCCCAAGAAACGCTTATTTTATAGTGATCAGCCGACTATCTTCTTTGCTCATCCAGGATCTAAGAATAAGTAATTCTCATGCCTATCCTTTAGGTGATCCTTCAGGATAGATAAGGCGTGGATAATCTGGAATAGCATCAAGGGCTTTGTGTACATCAATAAGTATATGCCCTATTACTAAGAATGTTCTTCCAAGCATGATAGGGACACCTTTATCTTTGTCCATGTCAAAGATGATGAAATCTGTAGAATACGTGAACTGGTCTCCATTTTCTAGTACCCATTTTGTCACACTAGTAGGCCTTACTTCAAATGGTGCAAGCTTCCTGGAAATTAGATAATGTATTGAATTAATGCTCGCATCTTGATCAGCTAATAGTATTTCAAAAGTAGAGTCTTTAATTGATTAAGGGATAGTGAAACTCCCTGAATTGTTAAGCACTTGGGGTGGCTTCATTTGCAAGATGGCATTGCACTTTTCAATCATCTCCCAGTCCACCAATTTTTGTTTATTATCCACCATAGAGTTTGACACAACCTTGGTCTTCCTAGGATTTAAGGACAAGAAACTCAGGATGATTGTTGTTGAGGAGGGCTTAGTTGCACTTCTCTTTGTTATTCTTCCTTTTCCACAATAGGCATTTGTATTTATACCTCTTGTTCATCCTTAATGAATTTTTCAACTCCCATAGAAGCTTTTAGCTCTTTACCACTTGTCAAAGTAACAACATTACACAGTTCTTCGCCCATTTCATTTATCTCAAGTATGCAAGGCAACTTTTCATGTTGTCTATCGAAAGATGTATTGGCCAACTCACTAATTTGGATTTCCAAGTTTTGAAATGTTGTTGATCGATTTTGGACATCACTTGTACTTTTCAACATAAATTGGCTTTCATTCTTTTGTAATAGAACTATTGTTTCTTCAAGATTCAACTTCTTCTTCGATGGTGGATAATTAGATTCAGTGTTTGCAATAAATTGAGCTACTGCTTCTTCAAGATTCAACTTCTTCTCCAGTGGTAGATTATTAGATTTAGTGTTTGCAATGAATTGAGCCAATGCTTGTTCAAGAGTAGACTTCATTTCTTGTGGTGTAAAAGTAGGTTCAGGCCATGTCATATTGTGATAATTTATCTATAAACCTTGCATTCTTGATTGTACGTGTTGGAGAAAAGAGGGCCATGTTGCTTATTATAATCCCACATATATTGAGCATGATTGACCAATGATGGTGCCCATGGATTGCTCCCTTGATATTCTATTATTGCATAGAAACCACAGTACGACTCATGCACTACAAGGGGTGTCTAAATAGTATTTGCTGAAAGTTTTTCAACTCGCTTAGACAAGGCATCTACTTGGGCGATCAATGCAACAAGAGGCTCTATTTCATAACTTCCAAAATTCCTTATTGTCATGGCATAATTAGTTGGCCAATAATGTGTATAAGCTGCCATCTCATCTAATAAAGTGCCTCTGACAAAAATAAACAAAATAACCAAAGTAAACTAAAACAAAATAATAAAAATGACATAAAGAACATAAAAAATAATAATAAAGCAAGAAAAAGGGTCAAACAAAAGCGAGATAAATCAACTTCAATATTACAAAAACACACTCCATTGCAATGGCGCCAAAAACTTGATGTGCACTTTTTTGTTTGCTACACAATTTGACTGCAAGTGTATGGTGTCAAGTTCTAGTATAGTAAAATGGAAAGGGTTGTCGTGTCCCAAGGAAGTGTGCATGCAACTCGAATCAAAGAGTTGCTTGGTGGATCAAAAACTTAAACAAACAAATAAACACAAACATCAAACTAAAATCCAAGGGTGAAAGAGATAGAGTTTAATAATGTGAAGGTGTCAAGGCTTTGGATTACCATTTCTATTTCATTACAAATCTCACATGCATGTGGTTAGGATTTATATTTAATCATGTGACAATAGGAATACCGAAGGTAAATGATACTATTTCCTAACATATATCATATCTATCACTAGGAAGCAACCAATAATATCCCTATAATGGATTGAACTAACTAATGATGCATTGAGCTTTTTGATTTCCTCTAGCTCTCGATAATCACGTCTATGACTACTGTGTGTACTAAATTCTATATCCTTATAGTGACCTAGTCCACCACATATACTACACATGTACATCTTGTAATACTACCTTCCGATCTCAATCACAACAACAATGATTATCTCAAAATTGGTCAAATCTCAAGAAGCATTAAAAACATAGTGCGTGCTCCTCACAAATAAATATATCATCTACACCAGAAACATGATATCAATTCATATAAATGGCTTCTAAGCTTTGAAAAAAGTAGAATTTAGCTCATATTGAAATTAAGCAAGCACCAAGTATTTTTCAATATCATGATCTTACAAATTCCTCAAAACTAAATAAAATAAAGGAAGAAATTTAAGAAGAAAGTGACAACCTCAAATGAATCTTCACTTCTTCTTCAAAATTCTTCAATGCTCAATGAATTTCCTCATCTTTTTTGCCTCAAATCCCAAGCTTTTTGGTAATTAGGGGTTTGTGTGATCTTGGTGTAGTGTGTGAGAATTATAGAAAAATGTGTATTTTTGGGTGGAGAGAAAAATTATGTGAGAAGTTAGGTGTAGAGTGTGTCTTGATGATGAATTATGTGTATCTCATGTAAAGTGTGATGTGTGTAGTTTATATTATGTGAAATCTATGTGTGTATATTGTATCTATCAAGTGTATAACATAGATAGTGATGTGTAGGTGTATCGATAGTATAGGCAATATGAAATATGATAAATTGCCTCTTATGTCACCACTTGTCACCCAAGAAAGGCTAGAAATTTTTTTCTGTTAAAGTTCACTAGGGATGGGGCGCTGGAAATTGGGGACCCATCCCCACTACTGCAGTTTTTCCTCTCTCGAACTGGGGAGGGGAGCAAGTAACTCGGGGGCCCATCTCCAATGCTGCAATTTTTCCTCTCTTAAACAGGGGATGGGGCGCAAGTAACTGGGATTTCATCCCTGGTGCTGCAGTTTTGCTTCTCTTTAACTTTATTTCTTCTTCTTTTGGCTCATTTTCTCCATGTTGCTCCTACACACAAATATTAAAAGATACGTGCAACATCCTAATTTGTGCTATTAAAAGTGTTAGAAAATATTTTGAATTATGAGTTTATCAATATGGGTTACATCTGTTATATAGATGTAAAGTAGTCAATCGTTGGCTAGCATTGGTTTTCCTTTATGAATTCCATCTAGTATCTCTGTTTGCTAGTTTAGGGTTCCCTGGTTAATTAAACATATGTGTTCTGTTATACACTCTATTTGGTATTTTTTTTCTCAAAATGGTGTGTTTATGATATATCATCTGTTAATATATCATTATACTGATTATCTCATTTTTTTAGTGTCTCAAATCAATTACTTCCTTTTATATATGATGGATAAGAAATTTTTCTTTGTTTATGTGAACTTCAGCTGTGCTATAGATTTATGTTTTTTATTTGTGATGATGGATATGATTTTTATTCAGTTTTTGGAGCATTGGTAGTTTGTTCTTACGTTTATGATGTCTATTAAATGTATCCTACATTTTAAAACTTTGGTGTCTCCATTTATAAAAACTAAACTTACATGAGAGTCTTGAATCCCCTTTTATATTTGGCATGAAACACACAGACTTGTATGTTTTATTTTTTGGTTGGTTGACCTTTCAAGACTTAGGGTCTTCAATTGGGAGTTTTGGTTGTTGGTCTTTTAAATTTTTAGGGCCTTCACTTGCGAGTTTTGATTGTTGGTGACTGTACTTTGAGGATTTTTTTGTACTCCTTGATTTATCAGTGAACTTATTATGTATTTGAAATATTTTCCGTCTCCTCCACACCAAGCATGTACAGCAAATTTTGTGCTTTTGTTTCTTATCTTGGCTTATGATATTTTTATATTTTAGCTTGTGTTAGCTTGTTCTCTTTATGTGTTGTCTATCCTTATATGTTTTTAGGGCATGCTTTCATATGCCTTGTTGGTTTTTGTCTATTTTGAGATAATTTTTGTAAAATGGCTTGATTTTGAACCTGTATTCAGTAACAAATATTTTATTACCTCCCCATTTTATAGAAAGACATTCTTCATCTTCAAAATTCATTTATCTTTATAATGTTATGTTCATATCCCTTGTTTTACATTTTCCGTTTGAAGTTTTTCTTTTCTCAAGTTATGTGGAAATCATGTCTATATCAAGTGGGTATTTTGCCCTTCAAAATTTGGTTTCCGTTCAATTCCAATAATGACTCGTGGTGTTGTGTACAATTTGTTTTAATTGGCATCTGTTTATAATGCTGACAAGCTTTATTACAGCTTTAGCTCAAATATTACTTTGAATATGTACATTTTTTGTTGTTGTCTAACGATTGGTATGTTAGTTAAGTGTAGCCAAATAAGCTTCATTACAGCTTTAGCTCAAATATTTGGTCATGTTTGCTAAGATGGAAAACATGTGAAGAAATTACAACTTGTTTATCTTCTTTATTGTTGCATATGTTGTGCAAATTTCTTAGCATTTTGTGCCTTGAATGTATATGTATAAATCTGTTTGAATTCTGATAATTGTTGTAGATATATTTGCTTGTACTGGTAGTATGATATATGTACTTAGATATAGATCATGCTTAGACTTTCCCCACTTTGAGTGGAGAAGAAAGTCATTCCTCCCATGATAGCTTTTACGATTATGGGAATTTGATTATGGCCTTTCTTAGAGAAACTCTCAAACTATTGCACTTCTTTAAAAATGAATAGTTGTTATAGCGTTTTGGTAAAACTGTAGGGGCATTCTTTGGGTGGGCTTAGTGCTTTGCACCGTAATAAACATTTTCTTTGATCACTAATTAGAAGCAACAAACTTGGGCTTCTATAAGTACTGCTGAATTTTAAATATGCCATAAATGTGCCTTTGGGATAGGTGGTTGAAGTAGTAACAATTTGCAGTGTTTAGTCTTGTAGGTTGTCCATTTTTTCCCCTAATATTTAGTACACGATAAACAAGTCGAGTACACTACTTGTGTTACAGTTTGATGAATTTGTGTCACTCTATGCATGGCGGCAGAAGCACAATGATTTGAAAACTTTAATAAATCATATGTAGATGGGTTTTGGTGATAGATGTTGGCGGTGTCATTAATTCATAACCGCGGATGTATGCGTCACACAAGCTGTTATATGGTTAGACACTTAGGTTAAGAAAGTACTTTTAAATTTTCCGTATTAGGCTTGACATTTTATTGCAAAGTCATTTGTCACACATTTTTGGGAGTTAAAAATGTGCAATGGACAATGATACATCATTATGTATATCGCTCACATGAATTGTGGTCTTGCACATAGGGTTCTTTTTGAGGAACAAATTTATTGTTACTCAAACAAGTCATAGTGACCCAATATTGATTTTATTTGGATGAAATTATATTGGTGACATTTTACTAATATATCTTCAACACATACACATAACATACATACTAATTCCCCTGGATTTTTGGTTCTTAGATTGTAAGATTTAAAGTTTTAATTGCATTAAACCTATAAAATTTCACTACTGCTAAATATAAACCATGTTAGATTTTTTGAGTTTTATAACATACAAATTATCGTCAAGTCGCCACGTATATTTTAGGACTCATAACTTAATAAATTTATTCCAAATCTAGATGGCTGCGAGCTTACATAATATATTTAGTGACGCTCTTGAGGATACTGCACTATAGGAAAAAGAGAAAATAGCGACGAAATTTTAGCGACAAAATAATATTTTCGTCGCTAAGTTTAATGTGTGCGACGACACAATCTTAAATCGTCGCTAAAACAAGAAAAAGTATAATTTTTTTTTAATTTAGCGATGAGATGTCAACATATCGTTGCTAAAACTAAATATAATATTATTATTTTTTAAATGTTAGCCACGAAGTTAGGAAGCTTCATTGCAAAGATTAAAAAAAATTAATATTAGAGACGAGCCATAGTATTATTCGTCGCTAAAGATAAAAAATATGTAAATTTATATATTTTTCTTACTATTTTAGCGACGAAGAGTTCTTCTTTCATCGCTAACATTTTAGCGATAAAAGTGTTAAAGCCATCACTAAAAGTAAAAATTTTAATTCGATTTTATTTTGTCCTAACTTAGCTACGAAATAAGATATTTCATCGCTGAATCGGATTTTCTAACTTAGCAATGAAACTGCTTAGTGTCGTCGCTAACAATATAAAAAAAATTATTTTATTTTTTATCTAAACTTAGTGTTCGTGAAAATTATGCAAACCGCAAGTGCACGGTGTCAAGTTTAATATAATAATGAGTTGAGTATCGTATCCACAAGAATTGTAATCACAAATTGCATTAAGTACTGTAGTTCAAATAGTCCTAATTTTATCTAGAAAATCGAGTGATGATTGGTAAATAAAGTAAAGTAAGATAAAAATGCATAGACAAGAATGGAGTTTTTAGAAGCAATTCAAGAAACA
Source organism: Paulownia fortunei (assembly GCA_019321725.1). Classification (NCBI taxonomy): domain Eukaryota; kingdom Viridiplantae; phylum Streptophyta; class Magnoliopsida; order Lamiales; family Paulowniaceae; genus Paulownia; species Paulownia fortunei. Next base: position 10,074,509 of record CM033108.1, read on the forward strand.
CCTTATGAGCAAGAAATTCTAGAGGAATGACTCACTTAATTATCACCTATGTTTTTTATTCAAAAATATACCAATTCAAGTCAACAACACATGTAAGTTAAGAATTCCTAAGCTCATCAATTCCCTCTCTCAAGTGCCGAATTGACTATAAGTTCTAACATGAATTTCGATATCTCTATAAAAATTCAAGAGTAAAACTCTACAAAAGTTCAATGAATTCTTCTTCAAAACTTCAAAGGTTTCATAAGCTTCTCAACTCTATGATTCCTAGGTTGTGTTATCCCTATGATCATATATAATCTTCTCTCTCTCGAGTGTCGAATCTCATACGTCAAATAATCTCAATTAGGGGTTAATTAATCAAGATGAAATACTAAATAAGATAACACAAACAAGATGAATAACTTGAATTAATATTATTTGGAATTCAAAACATAGGTTCAAATAAGATTACATCATCCTCTAGAAAGAAAAATTTAGTTCCTTATGTATGAATATAATTTCAAGAAATACAATAGAAAGGACATGGAAATTGTTCACCAATTTGTGAAGTGGAAGTAATGGTTGAAGCTTTCCTTGTCTCCAAGAATGGCTTGTCTCTAAGAATGACCTTCTTCTCTCCAAGTCTCCTTGTTCTCCTTTACTTCTTGGCTTCTCCTCACTCTTCTCCTCTTCCAAAAACTGAAATGGAGGCTTTTGGAATCCCTTAAAATAGATAGAAAAATGCCTAAAGAGGGCAAAATACCCATTTTAACCTTGCTTGTCTGCCAGCAGCAGTGCCTAGGCATATTGGTTTCACTTAACTTCATGGTCTTGTGTGTGTGTGTGTGTGAAAGTAGTAGTTTATCAACTTTCATTTATCATCTGGATAGGTTTATAAAGTTAACTACTCATATTTGATCCACTTTTGAAGTGCATACCAAACTCCATAGGCTTGTTTTTCATACTAGTCTCCACTAATATAGGTAGATCATAGCATCAAAGATCAAAATGACTTCCAAAGCTTGTATTGTGAGGCTTAGGTAATGGTGGAAAAATATGGAAAATTGTAGCTAAAAATTGCCCATTTTACACAATCATGCTAGAACCTTTTTGAATAAGCACCAACTTCTTCATCAATCTCTTTATTTTTCTTTATTGAACATCCCATTTTTCTTCTTTTTGATCTTAGATTATCCCCAAACTTATTTCTTTTATTATATGCAACGGGGGTTTATTTATTTTAGGGAGTTCAAATCATACACCTCAATTCATAATCTCTTCATTTTCATCCTTTTTCAATCTTTTCTTCTTTTTATTTGTGCTTCATCTTCATCTTCTTTTTTTTTTTTAATACAACAATTCATTCAAGAATGATTGTGTAAATGAGATGAAAAAGGGTAGAATATTGGATATGTTTTTTTTAAGCTTGATAATGTGTATAGGGTGTCCAAAGAATTGATTCAATAAGCTCAAGAGGGAATGTAGGGAATAATTCAAGTATAGGTTGGCTTCAAAGGCTCAAATGGTCCAAAAATAGCCTAAATCATTTCCCTAATGTTATGCCATTTAGGATTTCACCTCGACCAGTAATTAAACAAGTTCTAGAGATTGGTGGGATCATTTAGGAAATAATTAGACCTTATAAAATATCTCTAAATAATTAAATGTAACTCAACAAACTACTTAGTGCATCAAGATTCACAAGACCTCATAAAGTAACTAAAACCAAATTTGATGTTTAGACACGTAAACAAACGTACAAATTCTAATATTTACTTTTTTTTTTCAAGTATGCACATAGTTTATCAGTAAACTTTTCAAGCAACAAGCAATAACCCTAAACTCTTGAACTCCCCCTAAACTTAATATAAGCATTATCCTCAATGATGAAAGAATTATAAAATAAGGGGACTTTCTTGAAAATAGGTGGTGTTTAGCCTTTAATCTGCAAAAATAAGTAAAATATCAAGGAGCAATCATCATGATATGAAACAAAACAAGAATAACAACGCTCACAAAGCAAGAAAAAAGAGCTTGGGTTGCCTCCCAATAAGTGCTTTAGTTAAAGTCTTTAGCTAGACCGAAATTGGATACCTAGATTGCTTCCCCAAGTGGAAGATTAGACATCTTCCAAATTTCATTGCCATAATAATATTTCAACCTCTGTCCATTGACACAAAATAATATGCCATCCTTACCTTTGAGCTCAACCGCCCCAAATGGAAATGTCTTGTTGACAATAAAGGGACCGGACCATCTAGATTTCAATTTTCCTAGAAAAAGTTTTAATCTTGAATTGAAAAGCAACACAAGTTGTCCGGGTTGAAATTCCCTTCTCAAGATCATTTTATCATGCCATTGTTTTGTTTTTTCTTTATAGATTTTAGCATTTTCATAAGCATCAAGCCTAAATTTCTCCATTTCATTGAGTTGCAACAACCTTTTTTCTCCTATTGCCTTTGTACCAAAATTTAATTATTGCATAGCCCAATATGCTCTATGTTCTAGCTCAACGGGGAGGTGACAAGCTTTTCCATAAACTAATTGATAAGGAGACATACCTATAGGAGTTTTATATGTTGTGCGGTATGCCCATAATGCATCATCAAGTTTATGTGCCCAATCCTTTCGATTAATGCTTACCATTTTCTCAAGGATTTGCTTCACTTCCTGGTTTGAGATTTCGGCTTGTCCATTTAATTGATGATAATATCTAAGAGCTACCTTGTGTCTCACACCATACTTAGCCAAAAGGTTATTAAATATTTTATTGCAAAAATAAGAACCTTCATCACTTATAATTGTGTGCTAAAATGAGTGAAAATATGTTTGTGCAAGAATTTAAGCACTACCTTGGCATCATTAGTAGGTGAGGCAATTGCTTCTATCCACTTGGAGACATAATCCACAACAAGCAAAATGTATGATCGGCCATTTAATGAAGGAAATGGTCCCATGAAGTCAATCCCCCAAATATCAAAGAGTTCAACTTCCATCATGTTAGTCAAAGGAAGCTCATGGCATATAGTAATTGTTCCAGTCCTTTGACACTGGTCAC
>CM033108.1:10077648-10123708 GCA_019321725.1 Paulownia fortunei
CGTACAATAAGCTAAATGAACTCAAGTATTTATTGTGCCATTGGAGATACATAAATCAATAATCACCACAAAATAAGTAGGATTAAGATCAAAACTCAAAATAATAATACAACATACTTAAATATTTTCTACCTTTATAATCGTTCCTCTTCCTCCGTCAAGATGCTTACCCTTTTTCCTCAACAAAATGAAATTTAGAAAGACACAATAAAAGTAGAAAATACTAAAAATAGAAGAGAAACTAGAGAATGCATTTCTATTACTATTAGAAAACATACATTACTACTAGAAAACTTAGCTTAAAGAAACCCTCTACCCCCCCCCCCTTTTACAAGCTTAATACATGACCTATTTATAATACTTGGAGTATGCTGGAAGTCAAACATATAATAGATGAGTTAATCAACTGGTATGCTAGTTGCCAAGAGTTGGTAAGTTATACCAAATCCTCAAAATTCTCATCTACCCAATTGACTTGCATTTTTAGGTCAGATACAACCAGATTTTGATAATAAGTAAATAACAAAAGTTGTCAATATTTCGGTGTTGATATATTTTCATATATCATTTGTTAAATTTGACTATTGGATGAGGGAGATATGATCAAATTATCGAATCATGTCCAAGAGCCGTGCTTTAATAATAACAGCACATTGCAACTTATGTTTTTACTATTTTGATATATTTTCTCACTATTTTATCTGCAGTAAACTTGTTTATTTACCTCTTGTGTATAAAATATCCATATTTCAGCCTAAAATCAATTTGGAATTAAGCGATATGACCCAATTGGTCAAATAAGTCAATACTAGGCTGAACTTTGATCTGAATTTTTGGTGATCCATTTTGTGTAACCACTTGGACGAATTTTCTGTTATAATCAATACTGAATTGGGTTGAACTTCCAACAGAAACATTGTAGTTGTATCTCTTGGATTTTAAATGAAGCAAATATTTAGGTTCATATGGCTTTTGATCATGGAATTATACTTAAAATACAAAAATTGCACAAGTCTCAAACACATGCTTATTTTGATCTTTTTATATTCATTAATTCCCTAGTACAAAACATTAATAAAAAAATAATATTAACAAGAATAAAGCAAGAAAAGTATAAAAGATTTGATACAAAAATATATCAAAATATTCACTTATCACTTGTGAGGTTCTTGAAATTAAGGAGTTAATTTCAAATAAATTAATTAATTAGAATAATTATTATTTATAAGTTAAAATATTGCAAGTTCACTGCTAGTTTAGTTGTGAACCTAAAAGGTCACAAATAATTTAAGATGGACAATTTTTAATTTAGGAATTGATCAAAAGGGTTGAATCTAATTAATTAATAGAGATTAATTAATTAGGGCTTAAATTAATTCAAGGAGTTGAATTAATTATTCAATTAAATAATTGAATTATTTAATTGGACCTAATAAGATTAAAGAGTCTAATTGGAGTGAAACAATTATTTGATTGGATCGAATTAATTATGTAGTTCATAAATTAAATTAATTATTAAATTAATTTACTTAATTAAATAATAAGATTATATAAATTTAATTAGATGGGCTAGATGAAATTAATTAATTCAGGTAAGACAAATAATTGGATTAATTGTGGGATTTAATTTTAAATCCAAGCCAAATTAGGAAAGGCCAATAAAAGTAATTAAAAAAGGATGGAAAGTGAAGAGTTTGGAAGTCTTGGGTAATCTTGAATATCTTTTGAAGATATGAAAGAGATAAAATTGAAAAAAGTTTGGATGAACCAAAATACTTTCCAACCAAACAAAAGGAGACACAAAATACTAAGAGTAGGACTCTTGAAATTTTGAGCCCCCTATATATACCTCATGGCCGAAAATTGTTGGACAAGTATTCTTTAATTTTCGGCCATATAGAAATTAAGAGAAGAAAATTAGTTTCTTCATCCATCATTTTTCTCCATAAATTTCATCTTTTATTTTTAAGTATTAATTCTTTTATCACTAGTTGATAACAAGAATTAACATTTTCGTGCACACTCCATAAACCATAAACCAGATTAGAAAAGAAATCAAAATTGCTATCGAAATTCTGATTTTATGTTCTTACTCAAAGTGTGGACTACTTTAGAAGGGAGACTTTTGAATTCCTGTGAACCAAATTTCGAAAAGGGGCTAGCAGTTGATTGCTTCATACCCTATGACAACCAAAGTATATATAAAATTATAAATTGATACTTTAATTATTTTATTACATCCATTAGAAATTATGAGATGATTAAAAATCACATCGAATATGGGGTATTACTATAATTGTTATGATTTAATATTTTAAAAATTTTAGTTTCTCACTGTGCATACCCCGAGATCACATAAACTCAACAGTGGTATCAGAGCCACAATTTACACAATTTCAATTGGATTTGATTTATTCTGTGAATTTAATTGTTATATTTTGATTAATTTGTTGTAGTTCTGATTAAGATAAAATTATTTTATAATTAATTTAATTGTTAAATAGAACATGTATAATTGAATTTGATTTGATTAGAAGGAGAAATCATATATGGCACGACGCTGGTTGCCCGCACGCGCAGTAGCGCGCTCCCATCGAGTGCCGACTGAGCGACCGGCGTGCGCCTATTGGGAGCTCACTGGGCACCTGTCATGTGCCATCACGCGCACAACTGTTGAATTGAAAATTATGATTTTTCAATTTTATACTTAAAATGTTTAATTTTAAAATTGAAAAAGTGGTTTTCTTGAAAAATCAAGATTTTATCCCAAGTCATGAAATTACAAGTTTAAAGGATGGTAAATTTACATGCTTTAATAAATTCATCTGATGTATTTATTAGTATGCATGGAGTGATTTGGACTAATGTGATTGGATTTATTTATCTTTGAATTTTTGAAATGGGACCTGCGAGTCTCTTATTCTTTTGAATAAGAGTAGAATAGGGTGAGGTTTTTCTTTTTGCTTTTTAGTGGACAAAAAGAAGGACCAAGACGAAGAATCAAGAAGACCCATAAATGTATGGGATATATTCATGTAATGGAAACTAGTTTCTATTTCTATTCTATTACTCTTACATTGACCTAAATTCATTTTTGGCTCAAATGGATCACATAGAATTAGCCCATGATCATCCAGATTATGTATGTATTAGATACATGCGTAGGGTTTATTTAATTAATTTAATTATCAAATTATTAAATAAATTAAGATTAAGATTGATGAGGTCTTGGTTAACATAAATACCCCACTTGAACTAAAAATCAAGTAAAGAATTTTTTTGAATTCCTATTTCAAGCAAATATGGATAAAATTGGGTTAGACCTAATAATCCGTGCCTACCATCAAAAGTTGTTGACATGACGATGCTATCTTACTTTTTCATTGGCCATGAGTCATGGAATGATTCTGTAATGGAAAGTTGTGATCTCTACTAAGCATGGTGATGCCCATAGGATGGACTTGTCTCTACATTAGCCATGAGTCATGGAATGTTTTGATGCTCTATCTATATGGAGGTTTGATGGATCTTGCTTGATACTTAGTACCATATGGACTCATAGAATTGAGGTATATGAGAAGTGGTGAGGTAAAATATCTTGAGGGTTGTATGGAGATATAATTGCTAAAAGCTAACTACCTTTCAATATATTTTATGGGCTCATAAAATTGGGGCATACGACATATTGATTGGGCCTTAAGCTCACTAGGAAATAAAATTGCCTAAATTAACATTAGGAGTGATGGAATTTGAATGAAATAGTGGAAGACATTTATTACTTAAGACTTTGTTATAAATGAATATGATTTTTTGAAAATATGCTAATTTTATGTGTCATTTATATTTGTAGATTGTCTATAAATGACTAAAAATCTACTTGCATCAATTCTGGAAGCTAATAAATTAATTGGTCCCAACTATGTCGATTGGTTTAGGAACCTTCGGATCGTTCTACAATCTGAAAAGAGAAATTACATACTTGATGTGATCTCACCGACGGCCACGCCAGAAGATGCTAGTGAGGAGAAGCTTACGGATTATCACAAGCTGGTTGATGATGATCTACAAGTGCGATGCTATATGATGGCATCAATGTCAAATGAGTTGCAAAGGCAACACGAGGTACATGTGCATGCACATGATATCTATGTTCACTTACATGAGTTGTATGGTGAACATACTAGGCAGGCGAGATATAATATCTCGAAAGAGCTTCTCATGACCCGTATAACGGAGGGCTCTTCAGTCCATAATCATGGATTGAAGATGATAGGCCTAATTAAAAGGCTCGAGTCACTTGGAATTGTTATGGATAACGAGCTCTATTTGCATGTCATCTTGCAGTCTTTGTCTCCATCGTTTGACACCTTCATTGTCAACTTAAACATGCATAAAATGGAAACTAGCTTTGCTGAGTTGGTTAACATGTTGAAGATGGCTGAGTCCACTATGAAAAAGGACAAGCCAATCATGCTTGTTAGATCCTTATCCAACTCAAAGGCTGCAAAGCCCAAGAGAAAGAAGGGGAAAGAAAAACGTTCCTCAAGTTCCAAAGGCATGAAGCCAACAGGTGGCGTCTTTAAGAGTTCCAACAAGACCAATGGCAAGTGCCACTATTGCGGCAAACCTGGGCATTAGAAAAGGAACCTTAAGGAGTACCTTGCGAGCTTGAAGAGTTTAGGTATTTATTTTGTTGAAGTTAACTTATCAGTTAACGATGCTTCGTGGGTATTGGATACCGGCTGTGGGTCTTATCTTTACAATGATTTGCAGGTGATGGCAAGAAGCAGGAAGCTAAGTAGAGGAAAGATAGTCCTGTGGCTAGGGAATGGAGCAAATGTTGTTGTATTAGCCATAGGAAGTGTCAACTTAGCTTTAGGAAATGGAATATCTTTAATTTTAAACAATTCTTTATGTTTCAGAGATAGTTAAGAACATTATCTCAATTCTTATTTTGGATGAAGAAGGTTTTACTTTTTAAATAAAACATGAAAGTTGTTCCATTTTTTAAGATTCAGTTCTGATTACCTCTGGCTTATTGATGAATGGTTTATATTCTATTAATCCCCATAACTCTTTTTTTCATGTTCAACAAAATAAAAAAAAAAAAAAGATAACCATAGTTCCCAATTCTTATGGCATGCTAGGTTAGGTCATATATCTAAGAAAAGAATTATGAAGTTGGACCAATTACTCATCTTTCGAAAGAGAATGTAATGCCAACATGTGAGTCATGTTTCAAAGGGAAAATGACCAAATCACCATTTTTTGGACAAGTGGAGCGAGCCAAAAATCTATTGGATTTGATCTATTCAGATGTATGTGTGCCACTAAGTGTTAGTGCTTATGGAAGCTATCACTATTTTATAACTTTTACCAACGATTATTCTAAGTATGGTTATGTGTGCCTTATGAGGTACAAATCTGAATCTTTTGAAAAGTTCAAAGAATTCAGATGTCAAGTGGAGAAACAAAGTGGGCTGAGTATCAAGGCTTTTTGATCAGATCGAGGAGGTGAATACTTGAGCACAGAGCTTCTTGATTATCTAAAAGAGAATACGATTCTCTCTTAGTGGACCCCTCCTGCAACTCTCTAACTCAATGGAGTTGCGGAGCATAAAAATCAAACATTACTGGACATGGTTCGATTGATGATGAGTTTTACTAGACTTTTTCTTTTATTCTGGGGCTATGCTCTAGAAACAACGGTATATCTATTAAATAGAGTGCCATCAAAGTCGGTGCCTAAAACACGATATGAGATATGGTGTGGGAAACCATCCTCTTATAAATACCTTAAGGTATGGGGGTGTGCTACTTACGTAAAGCAGCAAGTGGGAGATATTTTGGATATGAGATCCAGTTTATGTAGATTCGTGGGTATCCAAAAAAATCCATTGGATACTATTTCTATGACCCCTCGGAACAAAAAGTATGTTTTGAGGAATGCCACATTTTTAGAAAAAGAGTTTCTATTAGATAGAAATGGCAAAGTTGTAGAACTTGAAGAAATTCAAAAACTACAGAGCCTCCCAAAATTTTGTTGCCAGTAGCGATGCTTAAATCCATTCAGATACTACTAGCCATATTAGCATATTATGACTACGAGATATGACAGATGAATGTGAAGACTGCTTTCCTTAATGGAAACATTAAGGAAGAAATCTATATGAGGCAGCCAAAAGGCTTCATATTCAAAGGGAGTGACCAAAATGTTTGCAAACTCCAGAGATCCATTTATGGGCTCAAGCAGGATTCCCGAAGCTGGAACATCCAGTTTGACGAGGCAATTAAATCGATTGATTTCCATAAGAACCCAAATGAAACCTGTGTTTATAAGAAGGTTAGTGGAAGTGCAATAACATTTATTGTGTTATATGTTGATGGCATCCTACTCATTGGGAATGATGTAGGGATGATGTAGTCAACTAAGACTTAGCTGTCTAATCAGTTATACATGAAGGATTTGGAATAAGCATCCGTTATTCTTGGAATAAAGATCTATAGAGATAGGTTAAAAAAGATAATCGGACTATCCTAATCCACTTACATAGACAAAATGCTAAAGAGGTTTAGCATGGAGGAATCCAAGTGCGGATTCTTGCCGATGAGTCATGACGTTTCTCTCTCGAGGGCAATATCTCCAAAAGCTCCTAAGGAGAGAAAAAATGATAACCCGCATACCTTATGCATCTACTATAGGAAGCATAATATATGGCATGCTATGTACAAGATCTGATGTCGTATATGCTATGAGTGTTACGAGTAGCTATCAGTCCAATCCAAGTGAGGAACACTGGAAGGCCATAAAAATAATCCTGAAGTACTTGAGAAGGACTAAGGATATCTTTCTTATATATGGCTATTGAGAATGGAAACTAGAAAGCTACGCAGATTCTAGTTGTCAATTTGATATAGACAACTCAAAGTCAATGTCTGGATACGTATTCACCTTAAATGGTGGTACGGTCAGATAGAAGAGTTCCAAGCAAGGGACAACCATCGATTTCACCACTGAAGCTAAATACATTGATGTATGTGATGTGGCAAAAAGAAGCTGTTTAGATAAGGAACTTTATCCAAGAGTTGGGTATGGTTCCATCCGTTGTTGATCCTATATTGATATACTATGATAACAACAGAGCTATTGCACAATCAAAAGAGTCAAGATCTCATCAAAGATCCAAGAACATTATGAAGAGATACCATCTGATCAGAGAGATCATAGGTAGAGGCGACGCTGTAATGGATAGAGTCACTTTGGTAGTTATATAGCAGACCCACTGACCAAACCTCTAGCGCAGAAGGTATTCAGTGGACATCTTGAGAATATGGGCCTAAAGTACATGGGCAATTGTTGCTAGGGCAAGTGGGAGATTGTTAGAGTAGTGTCTAGCATCATTTATACATCCTTTATACTCTTTTTCAAATCATATTAATAAAAAGGCAAATTGTTTTATCTTTAATTGCTTCTTGTAATTGAATAAAGTCCCTAGACCAAACTTAGTTATGGGGGCATGGTCACGCATTTGATAGTGATCATGGAATATACATCTATGGCTTTGGTCTTAAATTAGTTTCAAGTCAAAATGTTTTTGAGAAGGACATCGAATAGCTCAATAACTCACGCATATGATGCATACTCGTATGAAGAGGATGTCTCGCTCTATGGACATTGATGCAGTGATACTAGTACATGTATGCGGGTGTTTGTTAGGGAATAAGTATACTGAACAGGCCTACTGGAAAATTCTTAATTGGAAACTTGTTTGTCGAAATAAGAATTTCCATGTTATAATAGTACATGATTAGTCCTTTAACTTGATGCAACATGGTAGCCTTGTGCATATCGTGTTTTATTTTGATATATCTTTTGATTGCTTAACAATCACAAAGCAGATACGTTGAATGTTACATTGATATGTATGGAGGTTAATGAGTGGTCAACAAAGGATCCATCACTTATTTAACAGAATAAGTGAATCTCATATGTTTTCATAGTTTATGACTCAGAAGTCCTTGGGTAAGGCAAGATAAATATTAGACGGGATTTTATGATAATTCATCATGAGTCATTAAAACTTGAAATGAAATCATAGTTATTGAGTAATTAGAGTTTTGACTATTAATCAATGTCCTAAATTCAATTGGAAGATTAGTTGATGTAAGGACCTTATGTGTACTCATAATTAAAATAGGTTCACTCGCTATTTCACCTAAATCTAGGTAGTCATGATACACTTGTTAGGTGTTTTCCATGGCTTGTGAGTTCTTGAAATTAAAGAGTTAATTTCAAGTAAATTAATTAATTAGATTAATTAATTGAAATTGTTATTATTATTTATAAGTTGTAAATGCTGCAAGCCCATTGTTAACTTAGTTGTGAACTTAAATGGTCACACAAAATTTGAGATGAAACATTTCCAATTTAGAAATTGATCCAAAGGGTTGGATCTAACTAATTAATAGAGATTAATTAATTGGGACTTAAATTAATTCAAAGAGTTGAATTAATTATTTAATTGGACCTAATAAGATTAAAGAGCCCAGTCAAAGTAAAACAATTATTTGATTGGATCAAATTAATTATGTAGTCCATAAATTAAATTAATTATTAAATTAATTTACTTAATTAAATAATTAGATTATTTAATTGGGTCTAATTTAATTAGATGGCTAGATGGAATTAATTAATTTGGGTAAGATAATTAATTGGATTAATTATGGAATTTAATTTTAAGTCCAAGCTAAATTAGGAAAGGCCCATTAAAGTAATTGAAAAATGATGGAAAGCCACAAGTTTGGAATTATTTGGTAATCTTGAATATCTTTGGACTACTTTAGAGGGGAGATACTTGGATCCCTATAAACCAAATTCAAAAAAGGGGCTATCAATTGATTACTTCATACCCTATGACAATCGGAGTATATATAAATGTATAAATCGATATTTTAATTATTTTATTACAGCTATTGAAAATTGTGAGATCAATAAAAATCGTATTGAATCTGGGGTATTACTATAATTGTTATGATTTAATATTTTTAAAAATTTTAATTTTTCGTTGCGCATACCCGGGATCACGCGAACCTAACACAATATCGATCACGAAAATTCTGAACTTTACACTTAACTTTCAACAAATGGAATTCTCTATTAATGGCCTCAGATAAGTCTTCTGTTATACTGGCTAACAAATTATTCCAAACTCATCGGTCACACAAATGATGTGTTTGGACGGAATTACGTAACTTGCAGTACATAAACCTCTCCTCATGAATACACCACCCGGGGCCCTAGAACATAACTTGAATTAGTTGATTGCGAGTTCAATGCATGACTCACTTCAAGAAATATATTGATGTTGCAATAAGTGAAGACAATATAATCCACATGTTATTCACTACACAACTACTGTACACACACAACAAAATAGTTGGGACCTGCATATTTTTTCCACACAAACTCAATTAAGTAAATAAATTACTCTCCAAAAATTGCATACCACACCATCACCATATGTAATATCAATATGTGTTCCGGTAATGGATGTAATTGGACAGTACTATCATGTAACAACATGATGGTACTAATAAGAAATTCATTACAAGAATTTCTTATGATCGCAGTGATGGGGGAATAATGACATGAGTTATATATTAGTGTTTGGTAGGGTTATACAATTTTTATTCATGAAACTATATTTATGAATGCCACCTACTTGTAAATTGCACGATGTACTGAATATTATGACAAAAGGCTGACTACTGAAAGCATAGAAATTTTAACAAATATAACGACGACGATCTGCCAAACTATTTAACACATAACCAGTAAAGTAATTACGATGAGCATGCTAATTGAATATCAATTGACCAAGTTATTTCAATAAACTAATATATTACCTTGGAATGTCAACTTCCTATGCCTTATAATTACATGTAGTTGCTCATACCAAAATAAACAGTGTTTTGTTGTCCATACATGCAAATACTTGAAATAACATATCTGCAAATTGATCACATACACATATTTTAAGTTTTTGTTTTAATTTTCCAAGAAACATATACATCTAATTCTAATCATTTCCTATCAATATCCTACACACAGTGATGTCAGAGTTCCTAATTAGTGCTGACTAATGAGACACTTTAACACATACATACAAGTAAGAAAATAAAACGCTTCACAAATGCCCCAACATTAGAATGACGTATATACAGGGTATAAATATATACCCTGTTACAATAAATTTTCTTTGAGATATTTTCACAAACGTGGAGAATATAAATGCAAAGTTCAATTGAAAAGAATTCAATTCCAAATACCAACCAAAAAAATGTTGAATACGGTCAATATCTATTCAAAAAAAAGAACAAGCATGACAATGGTACAATAAATATCCCAACTTTGTTTACCAACCAACACCCATCTATTTGAAGGGTCAATCATGAATATTATGAAACAAATAGTGTGTCAATTTAGAAAAACCTTACCTTCTGCATGGGAGGAACAAAACATAAACACCTGTGACTACAGGTCTTTGTGAAACTACATATATGGGTGCTTATAAGTTTAGATGGAGTGTTGGGGTGGAAGAGGAACTTAGGGGTTGTATATTGAAAACTATGGTGTGAAGATGGGGAAGTGAACAGACGTTTAGAATATGGGCAATGAATGGAGTGAAGGGGATGGTTGATTGGACAAGTCAGTAAAAGTGTTGATACAATTGGAGAATCTAGAAGTACAAAAAGAGCATATAGACGTTAATTACAATAATTTATTCCAGTGAATATAGCAAATGTACATTTAAGAATGTACTAATTACGATGATGTGCTCAAGGCCTAGAGTTGGTCGTGCTGCTCTCGGACATGGTTGTGGAGTTTGCCGGTCTTGGACGTTGAACTATTTCTCCCAATGAATCTACATCACTAACAAAGGACAACATATCCACAGCCTCACCGTGGTTGGCCATATTTTCATCAACTATTTGTTGAACTATTTGTTATTCACTGTGATGTAACAATGATATGCGATGATGTGCTTGCCTACCATCATATTGTATCCCATTCACTGCCTCTCATGGTCCCGATGATGGATCTAAATCTAAAATTCAATAGGTTGTCAATCCTGCCAGCGTGATTTGTATTCTCTCTTTGAAAATTGCCATGTCCTTGGAACAACATATGAACATCATCCTCACCAAAAATCTCCTTAATGACATCCCATTGACACTTCCCGAAATAAAAATACTTGTGGGCAAGAGGCCATGTTTGTATGATAGTTGGTGAGTAAATATGTTTAATTCAAGTTTTTTGACAATGTATGTATGCCTACATGCAACCTATTAATATGATATACATATTTGTTTATGTGTGTGTGTGTGTGTTTATATATATATAATGACCTTAGTGAGATATGAGCTTATAATTTAAGTACAAACTTGTGCCAGTCTATATTGAATGTGTGGAGGCGCATACATGGTGTTGGTAAATTATTGTACACCACGTTTAGTTGCTCCAACATAAATTTGAATGTCTTGTAATGCTCATTCAATGCGAAAACTATTTCTGAACCTCAGACATGGTAAAGTCGCAATCATAATTTTTCCATAGAGCTTGTGTAATGTCTGACATTGCCATGTCCACTTCAAAGTCATCTTTCAGCGGTGTTGTCACCAACAACTCTATTAGTGTCGAACAAAATGATTCCTCTATTTCAGGAAACCATGCCTCATTCAAGTTATCACATTGGAAGAACATAACATTCCTACAACTCATACCTACAACTCATGTATGTATAGAGATAGGATAAATGTTAAGACATTACTATTAAACACGCACGTTTAGCAGATACTCATTGCATAAATGCATCCTCAATTATCCCAACTACGTTAAGTTGTAGCACAAATGTGAAATTGCAAAATAAAATGGAGCACACTCAACTTACATAATGAGTTCGTGCAAACAGTAAAATTAACCAACAAAAGCATTATTTAAGTGAAACTTCATCATAGACCATTCATCACGCTCTAATCAAACACCTAATGGAAAATCTCAATGCAAGTCAACTGATTTGGTTTTTATAGTTTTTTACATATATCTTATCAAATAAGTAACTACACACATATGCACATGATGTAGGGAAAGAACCTGACCAACAATTACAAGATTTTTACAAAATAAACCAAAGAGTGTTTTGCGTGACAAATGTAGCAATTTTAATTCCCCAACCTTTTGAATGATTGTTAATGATTATCCCAAATACAATTTGACTACACACCACACAACCCTGTATCTATAGATAAAAATTAGTTCAAACTCATTATATTTAAATCCCTGGCAATTTCATATTTTACTTTGTACACATATACGTTCTAAGTATGCATATCCAACTATAATTTTGACACACTATATTATATCCGAAGGTAGGCAATGGGGCTAATATTTATGTGTGCTAAATTGAGTCAATGTGGGAAGCATTTTCAGTTAAAAATATTTATAAATAAATGAGCTGACCTTTGTGTAGATAACTCTTGAGGGGGTAATGCAATTGGAAGAAATTATTAAAGCATAGAGGAAGATTGATTTTCATTGTAGGAAGGATTGCTCAAAAGGTGCACTAATTACAAATGATGATTCATGGAAGTATTGTTCAACTGTTTTGTTGGGTGAGACTATCCATCGGAGAGGGAGAGGTGTGGGGATGAAATGGCAATGAACCTTATGACCATCTTGAAAAATGACTCTGGTCTGAACAATGAGGTCTCCATGCAATTATGAATCCTTGACCAAAATAAGAATAAATGACAAGTCATGTAATGCTTTTCAAACATAACAATTTTGCAAGTGGAAATGGAGTAACAATTGGCATGACATCTCCCACCTACTGTTCAAATATAATGCTACAATGTGAATGAAATATTGCAAATGGCATACACATAAAACGTAAATAGGAAAATAATTTTTGGCTAAAGTGTAGTTTACAATCAATATAATCAACCAAATCCACTTAGTTCAACCTAAAACAACATTAGTAATTTGGTGTAATATTTCTCTAGCACTCATCTACACTTTTTTATGAGTTACTTCATAATAAATAAATAAAATTTAATTTCGAAATCAAAATACCATACATGTCAAGATTTTGTAATGTATGCAGCTGATAAAAGTGATATAATTAGGGAGTGTAATGTACTTCACTTTTATATTCGGCGTTTAACAAACTAAGTTTGGCATGAATAAGTATCAACATTTTTAACATACACAATTTATGTTCCTAATTATGTGGAATCTATAGTCTTGTGCATCAAGTACGAAATCATCATTGAGCACACATGGTCCATGCCTTTTTTGAGGTTCAGTGCATTGCAACTATGCCATCTGTTCCACTATTGTATATTCCTGACCATTTTCATTCACTCTATAAGTGTCACAGGTATACCTAATTTAATTGGTAGAATTATTCACATTGATTTATAATCCTGACACATGTCATTAGCTCCATAAGTACCCCAAATTGCAGGATAGATCATTTACATATATGTGTAGTCTTTGACTCTTGTCATTCGCTCCAGTGTGGTAACTTTTTTGTGATAATGCAAGCAAAATTATTGTCATTGGTGTTGTTGTGTATGTGTAATCCATGTGCGAATACATGTTATGCGTATCATTCATTCGCGGAATAAGCATGCATAGGATTGTACACATATAACTAGCAACTATGCATATTATCAAAGGTCTAAAATGTTTATCAAATTGTTATACCAAATTTTATATGAATCCTTCCAGTTCAACATATATATAATCATTTTCTATTGAGTAATATCTATATGTAATAGTCAGTAACACGTGCTTAAATTTGATTCATATGCTTTTAGTTAATTACTTAAGCTATTTATAAGATTGGATAATAACTAAGCAATAAAAGAAAGCTTAATGGTTGAATGCCCTTTCACCTGTTCAAGCATGGCATATTGATCAATATCATTAACTTCGAAAAAAATAAGTATTTGCATAGATTATAAATTGAGGTATTACCAAAGAAAGAAAAAAAATTAAATGTGAATTACAGTTGACATTGCAACAAAGTAATAGACTTTGTTTCAGCTCATACCTTCAAAATGACACTTATTTCTTACGTTTTACAAAAAATTGGCAACCTTTGAAAAATTATAAATGTTAATCAACCTAATTATTTAATAGTAACATAAAAATCCTCGATTTTAACATTAAAAAAATTATAATTTATGTAAATTTTATCTTCAACTCTAAATTGCCTAGTGGGTCATGTATTTGGGCTTTTGATTATGAGTCAGTTTGAGTAGAACACATTTTAAACATATATAATATATATAAATATAAGATATATATAGACACTAAATTTGATGTTCCATATGTTTCCCCTGAACATGCTAAAACTTTTCAAGGTCCATTGTACATATACCTTAATTTTGTTTATTTTCATGCTTTACAAAATTTCATAATTTTCATCAATATGTGCTTTCTATGATGAACGAAATTGCGCATAAAGGTCCAAAAGTACTCGCCAATTAATTTGAGATAAATGAACAATAAATTGTGTTTAATCTCCAATTAGCTGTATAACATGTTAATTTGGAAAAGTTGACAGTGTGGTATGAATATTACTCATTACATAATAAATGAAACATGGTTAAACATCTGAGTTATGTCAACATTTTTGTTGTCAAAATGCTTAGTGTGTTGGCTCAACTACAATATAAACTAAAATATTTGATATAGAAGGCAACAATATCCTAGGGTATCTTGAAAATTGTCAGATTATTGTTCTTCCTTTTAATGCAATTTTAGACTTCAAGAGAAGTGGTTTTGAGCCAACTGTGACTGCAGATTAATACGTAAACCTCTTTGTATTAATTTCTCTTTTTCATTCTTGAGATGGTGGCATTCTTCTGTAGTGTGCCACCTATCTCAGTGAAAGAGGTAATATTTATCCAATTTCAACCTCTTGAGGTTGTCCCTAATTTTTCTTGGGGTTTGAACTAAATCTAGTTGTTCATCTACCATTAAAACTTCTACTATATGCATTCAAAGGTGTGTAATGAGGGTATGCAGGAGGTTTGTTTTGACTCTCTTCCCATTCTTTTCTCTACTTTTTCTTTCTCATTTTACTTCAACTTTATTCTATTATTAGTGTTGGTTGTCTCCTCAATAGGGATATATTTATTCATTTTGACAGCAACTCCTCAAGGGTTCCTAGAGGTTTTCCCGTGATGGACTCCTTAAACTTCCCAAGTCGGATGTTCTACTACATAATGCCAACCAGTAGCTTGTGATTGACATGAGGCACTTTATGCATTACCTCCACAAAGTGTTGGACAAATTCCTTCAAGGGCTCCCATTCTCTTTGAGATACTGTAAATTAATAAGCGGGCAACCTTTGGTTGCCACGCATACCTTTATAATCATGCATAGTCTTTTGTGACTTATCCAATTTAAGTGGATACTTCTTGCTCAAGTACTCCAAATGTGTCCACATACTAGTAGTTCCATTAAGTTTTAGATGAGCAACATAGCTCGTGCCACAATAGTTGCATGCAGCTTTAGTTGGGTTACTACCTTCCAATCTAGTAAAGTGGCCTCATATTTCAGAGGTAATCTTTGAATCGTCTTTCTTAACTATTTCAACTGCTTTAGTTCTCTACTTTTTCTTGGGTGGTAACTTAGATGATTTATTATCTTTTTAACATGATTCTTATGTGACATTCTTTTCATTTAGGTTGTTCTTTTGAGAGAGAACTTTACCATCACCTGATTTAATACTTTGAGTTTGTTCTTGTTCCTTATTTGAAGCTACCGTTTTCACTAGAATTTCCATGTTAGAAACTTTTTCAGAAGCTACAATCTCCTTATATTTAACATAAAAAAAATAGTAAAAAAATAAAATAAAATAATATCAAATCTAAACACATGTTACCAAATCTAAAAAAGTAAATATATTTTAAATAAATAATGAGACTTACTATTGCATTACTGGTATTCTCTATGAGATAGACTCACTAACAAATCAATCTAATATCTACATTGAATTAAACTCACAAAAATATTAATACAAAAACCCCAAATATACAAAATTAAATCAAAGATTCTGCAAAATGTTATAAAAAGAATGTGGTTTGCATTCGGCTTTGATTCAAAATAGAATGTAAAACATATTATGCTATGACTCAAAACATAACGCAAAACGCATTCTTTTTTGAATGCAAAGTGCATTCTGTTTATTCAAAAAAAATGTAAAATGCTTTTGCATATGTTTTTATTGAAAACAGAATGTGCAAAACATAATGCAATTTTGCATTGTTTTCAATGAAAATGGAGAAGGTGTCTCACCTATAGACCAAAGGATTTTAGCTATTTTTATATGTGTGCATTATGAATTGGGCAAAATAAATACGGTTATCAGGAACATAGTATAAAAAAGAGAGTACTAAAACTTTTATCTTCAAATGATTCTTAAAATGATATTTTTTCCATTCAACCCTACAAATTACTGAGACTCGCACCAATTTAGAGGATTCAAGAAAATACATATAATGAAGCAACTACACAGAATAAAAAAAATAAATAAATAATATATAACAAATTACTCAATTTATAACCAGATAAGCTTAATACTAGCCTAAGTACTAAGGGTTGCCAGAGAGAGTGTAAGGTAATCTCTTCAACCCATTACCGCAAAATATCCATAAAGAGGTTAGTTTCCCAAAAAATGGAAGTCAGGGTCTTGGTAAAGTATAATAATACTATCAGTAGGCGAAAGAGAAGTAATTCATTTTCAAGCAAATAGGCATAATTGCAAATCTCGTCATGCTTTGCCTAGGTACAGTAAACCATTTTAACCACCAACATAATTCAAATGAAGATAGAAATAATGAGCTGTTTAGTTCAACAAATTTGGCTCATATTTAGAACCAACCTATCAGGAACATAGTATAAAAAAACTTGAGTACAACTCACTTGAATTCAATAACTTACGAGCCCTAGCTGTCTACTTCGCGAAGTGACGAGGTGAGAAAAATAAAAGAAAATGATCCTAAATGAGCCGGGATGACTGTTGTTCTTGTGAGATGAGAGTTGGGACTTGGGAGAAAGACAAATGGGATGGCCGCTGCTCTTGTCTTGAATCTTGAGATTGAGAGATGAGAGTTGGGAGAAAGAATAATCAGCTTAATTGTTAGTGTTTGGTATGATAGATTAATTACAAAATTACCATTTTAAAGTATAAATAGATGGTTCGGTTTTCTGCAGTTTTTTTAGCTCCCAAACCGTCACTGCACCGTCTTAGTAGTGTGATTTTTATTTAGTATTTTAAATCATAGTTTTTATGATAAATCAATATTAACGGTGTGGTACGGATGGTTCGGTCGATTTGGGTAATTTTTTAAAAAATTATGATCGCTCTTAAGAAATAAAATGCGCTCACACAGTAACAAAGCAGAGAGCCATTTAGTTACTTTCCATAGGAGGTCGTCTCAAAGCACATGTAGTATGAACACATGCTATGATGGAACTCCCACTCAATTTAGGCATGTCATGCTCTAAACATCATATGAACCTAAGTCCAGTCGCTCTCCAAGTGCCTGATTTGCGCACCACCAAAAGTCACTCTCCAAAATGCCTTTTAGCAGTTCGCATGTTCAGCTACAAACAGGCTTATTATGAAGTTTGGACATACTTCATAATCGATCAACTGTGATCTCATCTTAGCCTCCAAGCTAATGCGGCTCTTAGTTATGCATATTAACATTTCTCACTACTCCAAGCGCGAAGGCGATCATTCACAAACCTTAGTTATGCGACACGATCTTTGAGTCTCATCATGCTCTCTACCACAACGCCAGGGTGATTGCTTGTGTGAGAATGTTAATCAAAGCATGGTGACAATTGACAAATCCAGTACCAACGATATAATGAGAACACTAATATATCTCATTAATCACAACATGTTTTTGCTGACCACAAAAATCAAGTTCTACATAATCCCATACTACTCACATATCTTTGGAGCATATCTCCATACAAAGGCAAGGGATAAGAGATATGTCTGGGAATAATTTAATTATGCGCAATACTCTCTTAAGTGAAGCAATGATTAATATAAGTAAGCTTAGTCCTCCAACAATACTTGGCGCCAAAGCATACATCAAAATGACTTTATTATCTCAAAGATAACAGAAGCCTCATGAAAAATGTGCGCACAATGCGCATCCTTTCAAGATACCAGATTACCTCTAACAAATTTCAAACCACTCTATTAAGACATCTAAGTATCCACTTGACAACATCACATTATTTACATCAAGGATCACTTTGATATCCACTCACTAATAATTTAATTGTAAAGCACAATACTATTCGAGTACACACCGTGCACATCGAACCTTCTACAACACTTACAAAATAATAGCTAGCATTTCTTTTCTTCTTCCACCTTAAGGTATTTTAATCTAACTAAGAACATAATCTTTGAACATGAAGTGTCAATAGAATTGGTGAGATGCACACAAAAACTCAGTATCATAATACTAAATATACATCTACTTTTTCTATGTCCATTCAAATATAAAGGACAACCACTACTAAGTGGAGACACCTTCATGTCCCTTGTAGTCATCACATTATTGGTCATATGCAGTGAGAAATAAATTATCTTATTTATCTTGACATACATTCAGTGTCTTACTCAACCATCGTAAGCCTACCAGAGTGATAGCTCAATAAAATCGATAGCACCACTAATTGGATGATAATTCAAGTTACAAATGGAGCTTCTCGATCAGCAATGTTTGTGCTCTTACTTTAATTCTTGAATTTATTAGGCGATCCACATAGATCTCTTTGTCCACTCCTTATTCATATATGACAACATCAATCATTCAGAACAAATCTAGACAAAAGTGGCAATACCCAATAGCATCTTAGCGAATTGAGACAATCTCACCACTTAGGGAGAACATTTAAAAAATTTATGCTCCTCAATTAGGTGTAAACATTTTGCCCTTAGTTAAGCTATACATATGTTAATCAGCCCATCTACTTTGTGTTGGGTTCGCTATAATCGTAGGGGTATACACAGTGGAAAATTAAATTTTTTATCAAATATAAATTTAACCCCTTTGATTTAAAAGCGATTTTAATGATCGTGCTTATTCAAGTGAATATATAAATAAATATAAAATTGAATTATACCTTTCGTGCACTTCGGTTGTTGTAGGGAATGAAGCAATCAATTGCTTATCCTGGATTATCAGAACTCGCAGGGATCCAAGTGTCTCCCCTCTATCAGGTCCACGATACGAAAAGCAATACCAATCAAAAGGATTCACTAGTATCCTTTTAATTGTTTACTAATTTAGAGCCAGAGTATATTTTCAAGAACAATAAAGATTGATTCTTTAAGTTTTTGAAATAATAATATGAAGAGAATAACAACAAACTGATTTTCTTTCTTTTCTTAGAGAGTAAAAATAGAAGACTTTAAACAAAATATTTTTGCTCAAAAATTTTTAATTGAATTATGTAATTTTCATCTCTCATATATATAGGGCTGAAAATTTTAATCCTTTTCCAACTATTGGAAAGTTTTTTCTATTTTGAACTACTTCAAAACCTTATTTTGGAAGGATTCCAAATCTTCCAAGAACTCTTCTCTTTTCACTCTCCTATTGTATGTGGACTAATTTAAGACTACATTAATCATCAAAATTGTCTACATACATTGTTGCTATTAATTTGAACTCTTCAAATAATATTAAGATAGATATATATCATATATATATATACTATAATTATATTTATACATAAATTAAATCTTAGTGGCCTATTTTATCCTATAAAATTGGTCACTATATTTATTTATCTATAAATATGTTAATTAAATAAATCATATTTATTTAATTTATTCTCTTCATACTTTAGTAGGCTTCTTAAGTGATCCATATTTATTTTGGGCTTGGACTCAAAAATCCTCAAATCAATTCAATTGATTCAATCCCAATTTAATCAATCCAATTAATTAATTTAATTTAACTTACTCCAATTGGGCTTCCTAATCAAATTAGGTCCAATTAAATAATCTAATTACTTAATTGATTAATTTAATTTAACTATTAAATTTAATAGAACCCTTAATTAATTAATTGATCAGTATTAATTAATTAATTTTCAACCATTTGATAAAATCTAAAATTAGAAATGTTACTTTCCATAAAGATGTGTGACCCTCTTAGGTTCACTACTAAGCTAGTAGTGGGTTTGCAACATTTGCAACTTATGAATAAAAATTATTCTAATTAATTAATCCAATTAATTAATCTGTTTGGAATCAACTCCTTAATTCCAAGAACCTCACTATCCATGAAAACACCTAGCAAGTAATCATGGCAAATTAGTTTTAGGTGAAATAGTGAGTAAACCTATTTCAGTTGCGAGTACCATACACGTACGGTTCTTTCGACAGCTAATCTCCTGATTGAATCTAAGGCATGAATTATAAGTCGAAACCCTAAATGATTCAATAATTGTGATCCCATTTCAGGTTCCAATTATTCTTGATGAATCACAATTCATACTGCCTTGGCCAAGGGCTTTGAATCATGAACTATGAAAACATAGGAGATTCCTTTGTTTAAAAAGACAAGTGTCGAATTCTATGTTGGCCACTGACAAACCTCCATGCACACCAGCGCAATACCCAACATACCCCCTTTGTGATTGTCAATCAATCAGAAGATATATCAAAGTGTTGTAGGATGCACACATGCTACCATCGTGCCTCAAGTCTGAGGACTAGTCGTGTACTATCGCAACACAAAAATTCTTATTTCGACGGGCAAAACCTCCAACTAAGAATTTTTTGCAGGCTATATTGGTGTACTTGTTCCCTAACAAGCACCTACATACATGCACTTACGTCTCTACGCTAATGCCAATAGAATGTGACATCCTCGCCTCACGAGCATGCATTATATGTACGAGTCTTACTGAGCTATTTGATGTCCTATCTCAAAAAGCTCTCGACTCGAAATTTATTTAAGACCAAAGCCTTAGAGGCATGTTCCATGATCACCATCATATGCGCGACCATGCCCCGTAGCTAAATTTGGTCTAAGGACTTTATTTAATGTGCAGAAATAAAAAATGCAAGACATAAGATAAAGAAAATGCCTTTTTA
The DNA here is from genome assembly GCA_019321725.1 of Paulownia fortunei. Lineage (NCBI taxonomy): Eukaryota > Viridiplantae > Streptophyta > Magnoliopsida > Lamiales > Paulowniaceae > Paulownia > Paulownia fortunei. The sequence continues at coordinate 10,098,864 of CM033108.1, forward strand.
TTAATATGATTCCCAATAAGATTGTCTTTACAAAAGCGAAAGAGTATAATACTTCCAATCTAATTGGGGCATTGGGCATCGTACTCTAACAATCTCCCACTTGCCCTAGCTCCAATTGCCCATATATCTAAGGCCCATCTTCTCAAGATGTCCTTCGAATATCTTCTGTGCTAAGGGCTTAGTAAGTGGGTCTACTACATTTTCTGTTGAGGCAACTCGATCCACAAAGACGTCGCCTCTACTAATGATCTCTCTGATCAAGTGATATCGTCTTATTATGTGCTTGGATCTTTGATGAGATCTTGGCTCTTTTGCTTGCGCAATAACTCCATTATTATCACAGTAAATCATAACTGGATCAACAATGGATGGAATTACATCCAACCCTTGGATGAAATTTCTAATCCAAACAGCTTCTTTTGCTGCATCTGATGCAACAATATATTCAGCTTTGGTGGTAGAGTCTGCAGTCATCTCTTGCTTGGAACTTTTCCAACTGACCGCACCACCATTCAAGGTAAATATATATCCAGACATGGACTTTGAGTCATCTATATCGGACTGAAAACTAGAGTCTGTATATCCCTCCACTTTTAGTTCTCCATTGCTGTATATCAGAAAGATATCCTTAGTCCTTCTCAAGTACTTAAGGACCATCTTAACGGCTTTCCAGTGTTCTTCCCCTGGATTGGACTGATATCTGCTCGTGACACTCAGAGCATGTGCTATATCAGGCCTTGTATATAACATTACATACATTATGCTCCTTATTGCAGAAGCATAAGGTATGCGAGCCATCCTTTCTCTCTCTTCAGGTGTCTTAGGAAAGAGAACTTTAGAGAGTGAAACCCCATGACTCATAGGTAGGAATCCTCTCTTGGATTCCTCCATGCTAAACCTTTTTAGCACTTTGTCTATATACATGGACTGGGATAGTCCGATCATCCTTCTAGATCTATCTCTATAGATATTTATCCCTAGGATAAAAGATGCATCTCTCAAGTCCTTCATGGAAAACTGATTAGATAACCAAGTTCTTGTTGACTGCAACATCCCTACATCATTCCCAATGAGTAGGATGTCATCAACGTAGAGCACAACAAATGTAACTACACTCCCACTAACCTTCTTGTAGACACATGGTTCATTCGGGTTCTTATGAAAGTCAAACATTTTGATTGTTTCATCAAACCGGATGTTCCAACTCCTCGAAGCTTGTTTGAGTCCATAAATGGATCTCTGGAGCTTGCAAACCTTTTGCTTCTCCCGCTGGATATGAAGCCTTCTGGCTGCTTCATATAGATCTCTTCCTTAATGTTTCCATTAAGGAAAGCGGTCTTCACATCCATTTGCCATATCTCATAGTCATAATATGCAGATATGACTAACAGTATCTGTATGGATTTAAGCATCGCTACTGGTGAAAAAGTTTCCTCATAATCAATTCCTTGCTTCTGAGTATAACCTTTTGCTACCAATCGTGCCTTATAGGTCGTTACCTCTCCATCTACTCCAAGCTTTCGCTTGTAAACCATTTACAGCCAATGGAACAATTCCCTATGTTGGGTCCACCAAAGTCCATACCTTGTTGGAGTACATAGAGTCCATTTTGGACTGCATCGCTTCTTGACACTTCTTCGAGTCGAAATAGTATATAAACAATTTGTCAAAGAACGAGAATATATAAAATCAGAACGTTTGAAAATGGAACAATTTCCATTCTCAATGGTAAATCTAAAACCTTCTCTATCCAAAACTGAAATAGAGATAATGTTCTTAATAATATCCGGAACAAAAAGACAATTATTTAAAACTATTACATAACCATTCTCTAAAGGCAGATTAACGGTCCTATAGCTAATGCAGCAACTCTTGCTCCATTTCCCATCTTAAGGACCGTCTCTCCTCCATCCAGCTTCCTACTTCTTGCCATTATCTGCAAATCATTGCAAATATGTGAGCCACAATCGGTATCTAATACCCAAGAAGTATTGTTAACCGACAAGTTAACTTCAACAAAATATATACCTGAACTCTTCAGGCTTGCAAGATACTCCTTGTAATTCCTCTTCCAGTGCCCTGGTTTGCCGCAGTAATGGCACTTGTCATTGGCTTGAGAAGAAACCTTTTTGACACCGCCCTTAGCTTTCAGCTTGTTGGGTTTAGAGGAACCCTTTCCTTTCTTCTTTCCTTTCTTGGGCTTTTTAGCCTTTGATCTGGAAGAAAATCCAATAAGCAGAACCGGCTTGTCCTTTTTTATAGTGGACTCAGCCGTCTTTAACATGTTCACAAGCTCAGCGAGACTAGTCTCCATGTTGTGCATGTTAAAGTTGACAACAAAGATGTCAAATGATGGAGGCAGAGACTGCAGCAGAAGGTCTGTATAGAGTTCGTTCTCCATAACGACTCCAAGGGACGCCAACCTTTCAATAAGGGCTATCATCTTCAATCCATGATCATGGACTGAAGAGCCCTCAGTTATATAAGATCTGAAAAGCTCTTTTGAGATCTAATATCTCGTCTACCGAGTTCTTTCACCATACAACTCTTGTAGGTGAATGAGGATCCCATAAGCAGTATCTTGATCCTCATTCTGCCTCTGCAGCTCATTTGACATTGATGCCAGCATGTAGCATCGAGCCTGCAGATTGTCATCAACATGACGTAAATAACTGCATAATCCTCTAAAGTAATATCCTCCGGTGGTACCGAAGGAGGCACAGTATCGAGGACATATGCCCTCTTCTCTGACTGAAGAACTATCTTCAGGTTTCTTAGCCAATCGACAAAATTAGGTCCAGTTAATTTATTTTGTTCAAGGATTGTTGCAAGTGGATTCTTTGCCATTTTAGTAGTATAATCTACAAAATATGCACGAAGCAGAAAATGAGTAAACTATGGGAAAAACATATTCATTTAATATAAGGTCTTTAATACTAAATGTCTCTTACTATTTTTTTCGAATTCCATCACCCCTAATGGAATTTCGGGAAATCAAATTTCCTAGTGAGCTTGAGGTCCAATGGAAATATTTCACACCCCAATTTTATGAGCCCATGAAATATTTTTATCGGTAGTCAACTCTTTGACGATTGTATCATTATACAACCCTCAAGTTTGTTTTGCCTCACCTCTTCTCATATACCCCAATTTTATGAGCTCATATGGTACTAAGTGTCAAACAATACCCATCAAACATTCGTGTAGATAGAGCATCAAGATGTCCACGACTCATGGCCAACATAATGACGATTCCATCCCGAGCATCTCAATGCTTGGTAGAGATCACAGCTTTCCAACACAAGACCACCCCACGACTCATGGTCAGTGATCAAGTGCGGTAGCGGTCGTCATGTCTCTATCTTTGATGGTAGGTATGGAACGATAGGTCCTACCTAACTTGTCCATTTTTGTTTGAAATTGAATTTTCAAAAAATTCTTTTACTTAATTTTAATAAATTAAGTGGGGTTTAATTTTATCCAAGACCTCATCATAATTTAAATTAGGTTGGTTATTTAATGCATGACATCATAATATCATTCCGCAAGTATAAAAGCATTAAATAAAATCTAAGCATGCATCTAATACATACTTAAATAAATGGATGATCATGAACCAGTCCTATGCGGTCCCTTTGAGCCAAAAATGGACCTAAGGTCAGTCTAAGGGTAATAAAATGGAATAGAACCTATTCTATTACATAATTGTATCCCAGACAAACATGGGCCTTCTTTTTTATTCTCCTTCATCTTCCAAAGAAAAAGAAAAACCTTACCATCTATTCTACTCTCTTTACAGAAAATAAAATAACTTACATAAATGAAATAAGAGGCTCGCAGACCTATTTTAAAACCTAAAAATATTAAATAAAACCAATCACATTGGTCCATTGGCTCATGATCATCCCATACAAGCTCATAATTAACATCATATGTAATTATCAAAACATGTAAATTTACCAAATTGTTAAACGCAATTTTTCTTTTAACTTGGTATAATTTTTAATTGCTTGAAAAAAAAATTCTTTTAAAAATTATTTTTTCAGAAATAATTAAAATTAACATTTAATTTTAATATTCTAGAAAATAAAAAAAAATAAAAAAAAAACAGACCCGGAATGACACGACGAGCAGCACCACTGCTGCCCGTCGAGCGCGCGCTGGGTGCTTGCGTGCGCAGTCGGGTGCCGCCCAGCGTCGGGTGACGGGCGATGGGCGCCCGCCCAATGCCGGGTGACGGGCGCCCATGGGTGCGCCGGCACGCGCTGCTGGGTACCTGCACGCATAGCCGTCGAGTGTCTGACACCCGACGCTGATAATTTTTTTTTTCATATTTAAACAATTTAAATAAGCAATTAAAATTATTCCAATTAAAAATTTCTAAAATATGCAAAATCAAATTTTACATAATTAATATGAATTTAAACAATTTAAAAATATGTATTCATAAATCCAAAATTCACTAAATAAGCAAAACCTGACTCTGATACCACTGTTGGGTTCGCTATAATCGCAGGGGTATACACAGCGGAAAATTAAAATTTTAATCAAACATAAATTTAACCCATTTGATTCGAAAGCGATTTTAACGATCGCGCTTATTCAAGCGAATATATAAATAAATATAAAATCGGATTATACCTTTCGTGCACTCCGGTTGTTGTAGGAAATGAAGCAATCAATTGCTTATCCTAGACTATCAGAACTCGCAGGGATTCAAGTGTCTCCCCTCTATCAGGTCCACGATACGAAAAACAACACCAATCAAAAGGATTCGCTAGTATCCTTTTAATTGTTTACTAATTTAGAGCCGGAGTATATTTTCAAGAATAATAAAGATTGATTCTTTAAGTTCTTAAAATAATAATATGAAGAGAATAACAACAAACTGATTTTCTTTTATTTTCTTGGAAAGTAAAAATAGAAGACTTTAAACAAAATATTTTTACTCAAAAAATTTTAATTGAATTATGTAATTTTCATCCCTCATATATATAGGGCTGAAAATTTTAATCATTTTCCAACTCTTGGAAAGTTTTTCTATTTTGAACTACTTCAAAACCTTATCTTGGAAGGATTCCAAATCTTCCAAGAACTCTTCTCTTTTCACTCTCCTATTATATATGGACTAATTTGAGACTACATTAATCATCAAAATTGTCTACATACATTGTTGATATTAATTTGAACTCTTCAAATAATATCAAGATAGATATATATCATATATATACTATAATTATATTTATACATAAATTAAATCTTAGTGGCCTATTTTATCCTATAAAATTGGTCACTATATTTATTTATCTATAAATATGTTAATTAAATAAATCATATTTATTTAATTTATTCTCTTCATACTTTAGTGGGCTTCTTAAGTGATCCACATTTATTTTGGGCTTGGACTCAAAAATCCTCAAATTAATTCAATTGATTCAATCCCAATTTAATCAATCCAATTGATTAATTTAATTTAACTTACTCCAATTGGGTTTTCTAATCAAATTAGGTCCAATTAAATAATCTAATTACTTAATTGAATAATTTAATTTAACTATTAAATTTAATAGAACCCTTAATTAATTAATTGATCAGTATTAATTAATTAATTTTCAACCATTGATAAAATCTAAAATTAAAAATGTTACTTTCCATAAAAGTGACCCTCTTAGATTCACTATTAAGCTAGTAGTGGGTTTGCAACATTTGCAACTTATGAATAAAAATTATTCTAATTAATTAATCCAATTAATTAATCTATTTGTAATCAACTCCTTAATTCCAAGAACCTCACTATCCACGAAAACACCTAACAAGTAATCATGGCAAACTAGTTTTAGGTGAAATAGTGAGTAAACCTATTTCAGTTGCGAGTACCATACACGTACGGTCCTTTCGACAGCTAATCTCCTGATTGAATCTAAGGCATGAATTATAAGTCGAAACCCTAAATGATTCAATAATTGTGATCCCATTTCAGGTTCCAATTATTCTTGATGAATCACAATTCATACTGCCTTGGCCAAGGTCTTTAAATCGTGAACTATGAAAACACAGGAGATTCCTTTGTTTAAAAAGACAAGAGTCGAATTCTATGTTGACCACTGACAAACCTCCATGGACACCAGCGCAACACCCAACATACCCCCTTTGTGATTGTCAAGCAATCAGAAGATATATCAAAGTGCTGCAGGACGCACACAGGCTACCATCGTGCCTCAAGTATGAGAACTAGTCATGTAACATCGCAACACAGAAATTCTTATTTCGACGGGTAAAGCCTCCAACTAAGAATTTTTTGCGGGCCATATTCGGCGTACTTGTTCCCTAACAAGCACCCACATACATGCACTTACGTCTCTACGCTAATGTCAATGGAATGTGACATCCTCGTCTCACGAGCATGCATTATATGTACGAGTCTTATTGAGTTATTTGATGTCCCATCTCAAAAAGCTTTCGATGCGAAACTTATTTAAGACCAAAGCTTTAGAGGCATGTTCCATGATCGCCATCATATGCGCGACCATGCCCTGTAGCTAAATTTGGTCTAAGAACTTTATCTAATGGGCAGAAATAAAAAAATGCAAGACATAAGATAAAGAAAATGCCTTTTTATTAATATGATTCCCAATAAGATTGTCTTTACAAAAGCAAAAGAGTATAATACTCCCAATCTAATTGGGGCGTGGGGCATCCTACTCTAACACTTGGCACTTGACCTTTAAAAACCATTATTTCTAATGGTCTTGCACTTAGATGGAAGATCAATCAGCTTTAAACTTTGTTTTTAGTCATTAAGCTCATATTTTCCTCCATAGTAGCTATTCCATTAAAGCATCTAGTGAAGTCAAAAGTCTAAGGTAACTCATCAACATCCACAAGAGTAATCCGAAGGATACCTACTCAATCTTACATATACGATGGGGAACAATTCATGTTCACTCCTCTTACTTGTGGAATATGAGAGTCATTTTCAAGTGAAACACTCCCACTGACTTAGGGTCACTCCTACAATCCCAACGAGTGATAGATAAGTTTAAAATACATCATTCTCATGTGAAAAATGAGCACCCCCTCAAGAATCTTGCAACTCATACAATGCAAGATTTCATTTGCCTTCTGATATGCTTGTAAATCCTCTTTGAGAAAATCTACATAGTACAAAATAATTTCTGTCATTTCTCCAACAATGTGTTCATCATCTTAAGAACACACCTTCTTGAACTTATATGGGCACAGACCCACTAATTGAGGCTTATTGCCATGTTAAAGTTCATACAAGGTTGAAGAATTCATTTGGAGGCATATTTTTCATTGTGTAGGCTGCAATCAAGATTACATCATCCCAATTGAGATACATATCAATTTACGCTATTATAATTAGTTATTTTGAAGTGTTTGATTCATCATTCTTCATAAGCTCATTTAGTTGCAAAATGTTTAGAATCATCCTTCAAATTGCAACTCCATTTTCTTCACACATGTGCCCAAATTTACGCAATAGGTTCCAACTCCACGCCACATAGCGTTGCGCCATATTTGGAGGTGCCATGTATACACCACCTAAGCACAGATGTGTGCCAAGCCATGATATGCTATGTTGGTGCATCGTCATATTCTCCGGCGCCGACCAACCAAATTCCGACCAAGTCATTTTTCTTGTGAGAGAAAATAATTTTCAGTCAAAAACTTTAAAAATTTATCTCATTAAGTCCGTTTTTGACGAATTTTATATCATTTTGAACCTCTTTTCATGCTCTACAAAAAATTTGCACAATTTAACAAAAAAGGTTTGATTTTAAGAGCCAAACAAAATGGGTCTGAAATTTAAAATCAAAATTTCTCTCAAACCACTCATCCGTTTTTTACCAAATTTTAACCACGTGATCTATACATTACTTTTCTAAAGTATAATTTTTTAAAGCATTAAATTGTATTCATGAATTTAATCATTTAAAACAGCAAGAATGAGTCATATTAGCTCTGATACCACTATTAGAAAATTAACAATAATATGAATAATATATTCATATAAATAAGTGGATCGGGTATACCTATACACAATGGATTATCGATCCACGTATCCTAGATCAAGCTCGTCAACTATCCTCCTTTTGGATTGAACCACGAACCAACTATGAATATATCTTTCTCATTGGTGGTGAATAACACATATTTACACATCTCAAGTCCTTGGAGTCTATGGTAATGCTTCAAGGAAGACGTGGAGAGAAAAAGATAGAGAGGAGAATATGGAGAGTTTTGGGAGAATATGTTTATTCACTCATACGTTTTGTTGGATGGGGATAATATATATATATATATATATATATATATATATATATTCGTACTCAAGGAAAAATCAGGATCCAACTAAAAAACTCAATCCCACCCAAATTGTTGTGATAACATCCAACTCAAATATGGATGTCAAATGGGTTAGGGTTCCTAAACCGATCCAATTTCTAATAAGAAAGATACTGGGTGGTTACCCAACTATCTTTTAGGTGGCTCCGATCCATAATCAATAAAGTCGTGGGCGTAATGTGCTCACCAAGAATCTAGCTTGGCTCGTCACTTGAGTAAATGCATATACACATTAATTTTTCACCCCCTTAGGTTTTCCCATTTCATGTGGAAAGCCTTCCACATAAGGTAGTGTAGAACAATTAGTTCCATAAGTGTTGAACTAACCCATTTTATTAAAAAAAAAACTTTTTTGAGGCAAGCTTTTGTGAAGGAGAAAACCATCTCATCTCTTCCACTTAAATGCAAAGAAAAAGTATAACATTATAGAATGATCATCATTATCGAAAAATAAAAGAAAATTCCTACAAAAAGAAGGGCACTATAGCAACACTTGGTGTGACTTTAATTTTTGGATAAAGTATCAACAACTTGAAACATTTGGGTGGTGAAATTTGATCCCTTTCCATTTGTGATTGCATTTTGAAATTTGTGAGCACTGAAAGATAAAGAAAGGTCATTGAATCAACCCATTAAAAATCCTATAATATGAAGTTGAATTCAAGTAAAATGCATGAAATTCATTTTATTTTTTTCCCTCATTGGTGTCAGAGCATAGTATGGTTGAGTTCCTGACTTGTTTGGTAGTAAAACATGAATTCTATATTGCATAAAAACACATATTATATGTGGACCAAATGTTCATGTTTTCATGTGTTATTCATGGTGATTTCATGGATAGTTCATTACATATGCATCATATTTTAACATAAGCATGATTATATGATGTAAAATCATTCTAAAAATTATCATGCATTAATACTTGGCATATTAAGAGAAATATTAAACCTAATTCAAACTTTAATATCATATATGTTATTGTGTAATGCATTTCATCGCCTGAATTTTATATGGTTAAAGTCTAAATGAAAAATGTTTTCCAACAATATATTATATGTGAAAAAATAGCTCTAAAATGAAGAAAATACGGTCTTTCAAAATTTGGATTGAATTTTATGTTTGCAAAATTCTAAAAAAATAGTGACCTATAGTTTTATCCTATCCCATTCTCGCCTTCACTGCATGTCCTCCAAACACATGGCTAGAGTTATCCAAATAAAAATTTGATAATGCCAACAAATTCAAAAGGCTTGAAAATAGAAGAGTATCTAAAAGGATTTTGTCAAGAAAAGTCTCTAAGGCCGTGTGTGGGTTGTAAATACCTACACAACGCGTCTATAACATGCTGGTGAAGAAAAAATTACAGTCCACATGCAACGACATGTATGGGTGCATGAGAGCTGTTCCCACGATGGTTTTCCAATGGAAAACTTACCTATTGTTTAGACTTTAATTTCCTATTTTTCTAAATTGATTTTTTTTATTGTGTAAGTTAAAAAATGTTTGAAATTACAGCAAAATCTTATCTGTCTGAATTTTTTTTTGAATAATATTTTCTTCTTACTAGCTACTTGGATGAAATTTATAATACCTTTTGAATAATATGCTCACTTATTATGTACAAAAAATATTTTTTCTATATAAGAAAATTATAAATTGAGCATGTTTGTAGTTATAAGCATTTAAAGTCTTCATCTTGTATTGTAAAATATTATGATTAGATTCGTGTCTAATCTAATATTAATTCCTATATTCTATGTTTGATGAGAACTAGACATATTTTTAGCATCCTCAGGGGGGAAGCTACCAAAACAAGGACTCTAGAGCATTTGGCAAAGTTGGAAATGAGGCATTATAAATTGAATCCATTTCACTCATTACATCAATATCTTAGAATAATGATAATTAAACGCTTGGAGCTTATTCATTTGGGTCACTATTTTGGCGGATTTGACAAAGAAGTTCAAATGCTAAGAATTCTCTACCTGATGTAGTTAAAGAAACAGGTGACCTAGATAATACCTTAGACATTGAATTCAAGATTAAATAAGATGTTGAGGGCGAAAGAGATTGAACTCAATATAAGAAAATTGTTATCACTAAGGATAAACTCTGGTCCTTGTATCTTAAAGTTCACTCCAATATATAGGCTTTCATTAGGAATGACCAACATGATATCTCATATGTGTATGCTTTAAGATGGGATTTGATTTTATATTTTCTTTTAGGATAACATATTATGTATTTGTTGTCATGTTATAGTATTTGTGAATGTATAATGCACTTTATGCTATTTAAATAATAATATGTTGTTATATGTGTTTTATTATGCTATAATTACATATTTCATATGATCTTATAGAGCACAATGCATGTTAAAATTATGTGATTAAGTGGAAGTTCTTAGATTGGAAGAATTAATGTAATTCTAATATAGAACTTTAAGAATTTTGTTACTTTGAAATTATATTGTGATGATAAGACATATAGGATATAAATGATGATTGGGAACTACGTGAGCATTTAAGTCTATGTCTTATTTGATTTTATCATATATGTTAAATTTAAGTATAAATTAGATGTGTATTAATGTGTGATTATCTCTAAAATATAAGACCATGGCATCAAAACCATCATTACTGACCTTAACAAAGGTGACAAATTGAATGGCAACACCTATGACACATCGCGTCATGCTTGGAAGACATCAACTAGGTCATGTAAAGGCCTAGGGGTTGGTAACACTGCTAATAGAGAAGGGATCAAGAGGCTTACCAAGAATGAAAAAAGAAAGATTACACCGCCCGTGCTATTCTAGTTAACTCTATGGTCGATGATCTCACTCACGAGTGTGAGCAACATCCAATAACTCATGACATTTAGCTATACCTAAGGAAGAAGTACAAAGGTACAACTGTAACTAAATTCAGTTCTAGAAAGGCTTCAAGCTTTAAGAACAAAATAAACTAGAAGAATGCTAATAAAAGGAAAAAGTTTGGAGAAGGATTTAAGAATAACAAAACTAACCCCAACTATAAGAATAAGCATAAGAGGTTTGTAAAGAAGAAATACTAGAGCAAAATGACTGCAATTATCAAGTTTTTAGCCATTTTGCTCGTGAGTGCTATGAGCAAAAAATGTTAGCATTTATTAGTGCTTCTTTGAGTGTCATATATGTCTCTGTTATTATTTTAGTTACTTAGTCTTATCCTATGTGGATTATAGATTCAGGTGCAACAAACCATATAACTAAAGATTGTGAAGCATTTATGAACTTTCATCAAGTTTCTTCTAGTACAAGATATGTATATATATACATATATATAGAAAAAAATGCCAAAGTAGAAGTCAAGGGATTAGTACATCCAAATCAGAGTTGCACAGTGGCCAAACTCTTATTTTACATGATGTCCTCTATGCACGAGAGATTTTGAAGAAATTTGATTTTTGTTGTTATTTTTCTGGGATTCGGATTTCATTTGAACTTTAGTTATGATATGGTTAGTATTTATTATGATAATATGGATTATGCTTGTGGATATCTTAGGAATGGTTTTATGGTGTCCGATTGTGATAGATAAATGTTTTTAACTATTATATTGCACATTGTAATTCGTTAAGTATTTGTTCATCTAGTTTTGTGAATATAGATATTTGCACTTAGAATGCTAGATTAGGTCAGCGCAAGATAGGATGAATCGACTAATGAGAGTAGGGCCCCTACGTTCACTTTCTAAAGTTGATTTGTCTACTTATGAATATTGTCTTATTGTAAAGATGCCATGAAAACCATTCGAAAAAGCCATTAAGTCAAAATTTCCATTGCAATTATTTGGATATTTGTGGTTTAGTAAATGTGAAGGCTAGACATGGAGCCTCATATCATATTATATTTATAGATGATTTTCATGCATTTTGGTCATGTCTATTTAATTTATCATAAGTTTGAAGCACTATAGTATTTTAGGATTATGTAAACAAAATGAAAAATCAAATGGATAAAATAATGACTTTAGAACTAATTAATAGAACATTGACTATTTCTCACACACCTTAGTTGAATGGTGTTGCTAAGAGAATGAATAGAATATTGTTAGATATGACAAGGTCTATGATAGCGCAAGCTAAATTACCTCTCGAGGAGATGCCTTGTTAACTATGCCTATATTTTGAATGAAGTGCCTTCAAAACCAGTACCTTCTACACCATATGAACTTTAGACAGGTAGAAAACCAACCTAAGTAAGCTTAGACCCTGGGGATTGACCGCTTATATCCATAACTCTTCTAATAAGTTTAGAAAGTTAGATCCTCAAGGAAAGAAGTGTATCATAATTAGATACTTTGAGTTGTCTAAAGGTTATGTGTTCTTAGTGAACAAGATAATGGAAGTGTTACTGAGATTGAATCACGGAATGCAATATTTTTCAAAAGAATGATTTTCCTAGTAAAGGTGAAATAAAGGAAAAGAAACTTTATTTGAGTTGTTTAATTTAGCTAATGGCTATGTTCTAAATAGATCACTAGAGACATAAAAGCATAAGTCATCACTCAATCCCAGTGGGAGCAATTCTCATCCAAATGATCCATTTGAATACCAACTTGGGAAAAGTACTAAGAAAGATATGCACAAACGTTATTATGAGATTAAAGGGCATGCCTTTATCTTATATCCAACGAATGAAAAAGAGCCTAAAAATGTAGGTGAAGCATTGTTTTGTCCTGAAAAAGGTAAATAGAAGAAAGCAACATAAGAAGAAATAGAGTTAATGAAGTCAAAATATGTTTGGAAACTAGTTGTTCTCAAAATTAAGCAAAAGACTAATGTAACTATTTAGAGGTAGATGGTTAGACTTGTCATAAAAGGTTATACCCAATAAGAGGGTATTAATTATGAAATAACCTTTTCGCTAGTATTAACATTTATCTCTATTTGCCTATAATTGGTTATATTTGCTAATTTAAATTTAAAAATACATAAAAATGATCTTAAGACTAAGAAAATAAGAAGTTGAAGAGGAAATACACATGGAACAACCAATGGGTTTTGTTGTTAAAGGCCTAGAAAATAAAGTTTGCAAATTGAATAAATTAATTTATAGCCTTAAGCATTCTTCTGGATAATAGTATTTGAGATTTCACAAAGTAATTATCTCATATGGCTTCATCATCATAGATGGAGAACATTGTGTTTATATAATAAAGTTTAATAGAAAGCTCATAGTTCTATCTCTTATGTCAACGACATTTTATTAGCTAGGAGAAAAGGAGTTCAATCAAACCATTAAGAAATGGTTATCTTCTAACTTTAAAATAAAGGATATTGTTGAAGCAAATTTTATAATGGGTGTTAAAATCTATAGAGATCATTCTAGGGGCCTACTTGCATTTTCTTAAGAATCATATATTGAGAAGATTCCAGGAATGGAAAGTTGTAAGCCCATTGATACTCCTGTGGCTAAAGGCAAAAGTTCAAGCTGTGAGATGTGCTAAAAGAGTTCTGAAGAAAAATAAAAGGTGTCTAGAGCACTATATTCAAGTGCTTTTGGGAGCCTGATGTACGCTTTGATGTGTACTCTTTTGATATTTCTTATGTTATGGGTCTAGTCAGTTATCAATCCAATCCAAGGAGAAGACTATGATGCGTAGTAAAAATGATTTTTAAATACCTGAAGGGTATTAGTGATTTTTTTTTGTTATCAAGGAAAAAATCTATCACTAAAAGGACATACAGATGCTGGCTAGGATAGTGATTTGGATAAGCGTAAGTCCATCTCTGGATATGCTTTCTTGCTAAATAGTGGTGTTATTTCTTAGAGTAGTAAGAAAAAAACTTGTTTATTACTACCCACATTAGAAGCAAATTTATGGCATGTACTTTTGCAGTATAAGAATTTATTTGGTTGAGAAGATTTTTACATCATTTGGGAGTATTAAGCAGTTATGTGAGAGCTTTGACAATTTATTGTGATAATCAATCAGCTATTACCTATACTAAAATACCATGGCAAAATTAACATATAAATACGAAGTACAAATTTTTCAGAAGAAAGAGGTGAGTTTGAAATACATATCTATGCATCTGATAGTGGTTGGTCCTCTTACTAAGCCAATACCTAGAGATGTTTTTATAGGTCATGTTAGATCACTTGGATTATGTAGAATGTGACTATAATGAACATAAAATGTTTGTGATGTTATACTCATTGTTTTATGACATTTGAATATCTTGTCTATACATATATTTTATCTGATATGTCTTCAATTTAAAGGTATGTCAAACAAGTTGAAGTTGTTTCTCTCACACAAGTACTCAACTCTGACATTGAGTAACGTACATAGATGAGGCAGTATTGCTTTTGTTTAAAATAAAATCATACGCATAACGTCTTATTAAATTACTAAGATAAGATTACTATTTGAAATTTTGTAAGTGAAATGGATTTTATATAATCCATTAAACTTGTCTAGTAGCTAAATGTGAATTTTCTTAATAATTTTATACTTATAGACGACAAACAAGAAGAAGACTCAAGTTAAGTGTTGAGATACACTTGAACTAAGATCTGTACAATGCAATATTTTTAGAATGAATGACATATGCTTCCAACTAGAAAGAAAAGCATTGTAACACCTATTCTCATACCGCGTGTGCTAATATGACCATTGGGTAATCAGTAAATAAAATCTTGTTTTCTCATTATATGAGACCTAAAGGTTTATATGACCTCATTTGATACCTTTAGGACTTTCAACTGCTTCTTGAAGCTTTATCTTAGTGTTATTACTTTAGCATGCTGCTAACAACTATGGACGATTCAGTAATACGATACATGTTTAAGAAAGAAACTATAGTAAATTTAAAAGATTCAAGTGGCAGAAGAAGACTATCTTTAACAGAGGCTTGGCTTGTATTCACAAACCGGCTAATTATGTTTAACTTAGTTATTTAGAACATAATTGTAAATACATAGTGTTGTTTCAAATCAACTATGCTCTTGTATATGTTGTTTGAGGGAAGAGATATGTTGATTGGTGAAGTAAAATAAGTCTAAGATATAGCAAGATAAATTATCCATTTTCTTAGAAAATTAAGTTATATATCCTTGACCGATGTATGGCTTAAAGCTCTTATTTAATATGCTCGCTGGTCAAAAATCTATTTGGTTGTATGAAATATGTGGGAATGTATATATATATATAGTTAATATCACACTGATGTAGGTGTAGCCTTCATGTTCGCGTAGGAGATATAAAACAATTGGGTTGATGAGTCGCCCATGAAGGATGACCCTATCTATTTTATTCAAAAGGGTTAATATTCATTTTACCTCCCTATACTATTCACTTGATATCAAATATCCCCCTATACAATAAAAACCTTCAATTAACCCCTTGAAGTCAACATTCTGTTAGCAAACTAATAGCTGATTTGATGATATTGCATCAAGACCTCCTTTTTTGCTTGGGTAAAAGACATTGCAATTTTTGTGACAAGAATTCCTTTCTTTGCATTACATAATGCTCAAGCATTACCCCAACTTTGATTTCTATTCTTTTTATGCAAAATTTTTATTTGTTATGTTAATAGTCAGACTTTTAATTAGTCTAACTTCACAAGAATAAAATAAGAAATTATTTGTATTAACCTTACTGATTGCCCTAAGAATTAAAATTTTCTACTTTATTACATTTATGTAAAAGTTTTTACATAAAAAGTATTCTAGTCAGCATAAAAAAACACTCAAAAATATGCTATTTAGTAATGATGTGTTGAATCTATCATAATCAACATATAAAAAGCACTTAAATATATGTTATTCCATAATAATATGCTGACACTATTCTAATCAGCATATAAAAACCACTCAAAAATATCCAAAAAATATTTAGCATGTTCAACAAGTATTTTACATACATATCCCAAAATATTAAGTTCAAAAGCTAGTTCCTCCAATAATCACAAATCTACAAATTCTGATTCTCCATGATCTTTAGTCATTGGAAAGTTGTTGGATGAAGATTGACTTGAAAGCATTGTGTCACCAAATCGAGTTGGTAGTCTTTGAACCTAGTGTATAAAAAGAAAATATAAATGAATTTAAATGGTGTACTGGTGTGATGATTATTTTTTGATCATTTGAAAGATATATACTTGGACATTTACGATAATTTTATTCCCTTTCCACCACTTGAACCAATACTCACTCTATTGTTATTTGTACCATATGTGATTGTTTACACCTATATAGTAGATAAATCATATAAGAGCTAAAAAGACAAGGATGCGAGATATACATGTGTTGTAGACTTGAAGTGAGTTATATTTGAGAATCCTAACCTATTCCAGTTACCAAATCCACATTCTGGACTGTTTTCTCTATTTCTTCCCCTACCTCTTTCTCTTCCATCTCTTCGTCCTCCATTTCTCTCTTGGCCTACCTCTTACTAGTTCTTTCCTCTCTCTCTATTCCACTTTCACCAGCAGTTACTTGAGTAGATATGTGTGTTCCATTTTATCCAATTTGTGTTCCACTTTCATGGACAGTACCTCCCCTTTCCCTTATTCTTCCATTTTCCCTTCTTGCTCTGTTGCTAGTTAGAGTAGTATTAAAGGTAAGCTAACTCTAGAGGCTTATGTATAAGTTTATGTTAGTGGTTTGCCAGTGAATCCAACAGCAACATCAATACCCTAAGTATGAAAAAATTCATGGCAAGAATTTATATGAAATAAAATTACAGAAAACTAATACAATACATTTGTACTTACTCGATAAGCTAAAGTTGGATTCTCCATTGGAGACCTCTTGTTGGTTTTTCTATTGTGCTTAGTGCATGACATGATTCTTCCATCAACAATCTTGTTAGCTCCCTTATTTCTTAAATTTTTAGGTCTACTAGGAAGTCTTCTAAATGGTGGTGACATTATTATTTCAGTAGATTGTGTAGAATTAGCATAAATGCTTGAAGAGACATGGGCAAATAACGAGCACTTGTTGTGACACTACCTTCCGGTCTTAATCGCAACAAGGATCATCTCAAAACTGGGCAAATTTCAAGAAATATTAAACACATAATGTATGCTCATCACAAATCAATAGTCATCCATATCACATACAAGTTAACAATTCACAATTTCATAGAAATGACTTTTCAAACCTTGGCAAAGTTGAATTTAGTTCATAATGAAATAGAGCACACAACACTTGTTTCTCAACACCATATCTTTACAATATTTTTTAGAACTAAACAAAATCAAAAGAAAACTAAAGTAAAAGCTACAACCCCTTTAGAAAGTCTTCACTTCTAGCTTTAGATTCTACTTGCCCAAAGTAGCTCTTTTTTCCCTTTGTCTTGGATTCCCAATTCCTTGATGATATGTGTGTATGTTTTTGGTATAGTGTGTGGGAAAATATAGAAGAATGGGTGTTAGGATAGAGAGAAAGAGTGTGAGAATTTAGGTGTTGAGTGTATGTAGGTGATGAATTATGTGTTGAATGATGTGTCTTGTGTGTTGTTCAAGAAAATTCTATGTAAGCATGTGTGTATCTATCATTTTATGTGATGTAATTATGTGTATATAGTGTATCTAATGGAGTGTCACTTGGTGTGTGAGGGTGTAGTAGTGTATAACAAGAACGATTCCATGGATGGATTAGATTGCCACTTGTCTCTTAAAATTCTACACATATTTTTTTTAACACTGGACTACTCATGCCACGGCATGGAGATCAAGCTCCGTGACACCAAAACCTTGTTCCTTAGGCGCGATGGCGCTAAATAGGGGGTGTCGTAGTGCTTAAAGAGAGGCTGCTCACTACCTGATTTTTTTTTCTCACACCACAACGTGACCCAAAGGGGTGTCGTGGCGTCTCCAAAAAGAGACTTCACTGCCTAATTTTGGGTACTCGCATCGTGGCGCAACCCAGGTAGGTGTCGCGTGCTAATTCATTCTTGTCCAAATTTTGTCATTTTTCACCATGTCTTCACTTTATTCTTCATTTTTAGTCCCTACATACAATTATCACAAAATAAAGCACAAATATATCAATTGTAAGGTAATAACATGTGCAATTATACTCATGGAGGTGTCAGGAATGTTACAATTTATGAGCCTATTAGTACACATGAGTATTAGCTGGAGGGTTTTCCATGATTGTGTCTGAAAGGTAAGTTCTAACCAATAGAGCTATCCAAGTTTTTAAGAGAAGAGGGTGTAGTAGAAGAGCTTACCTTAGGAGTATTCTCAGGAGATGGGCTGATGGTTATAGAAGAGTAAGGAGGTATTGTGTTTTTAGGTTCTAATCCGGATTCAACTTCCTATGTAGTATATTTACCAATCCCTACTCTTTGCATATTGCACTACTCAATACTAGTTATATTCTCCATATTAACCACTGCTTTATTTTTACTTACTGGGTTACCAAGTAATTATTGGGTAATCTTGAATATCTTTGGAAGATATGAAAGAGATAAAATTGAAAGAAGTTTGGATGAACCAAAATATCTTCCAACCAATAAAAAGTAGACACAAAATATCAATAGTAGAACTCTTGAAATTTTTTGTCCCCTATAAATACATGATGGCCGAAAATTTAAAAAAGATTAACTATCCCTATAATTTTCAGCCATATCGAAATTAAGAGAAGAAAAATATTTTCTTCATTCATCATTTTCTCCATAAATTCCATCTTTTATTTTTAAGTATTAATTCTTTTATTACTAGTTGACAACGGGAATTAATATTTTCATACACACTTCATAAACCAGATTAGAAAAGAAATCAGAATTGCTAGTGAAATTTGAATTTTATGTTCTTGCTCAAAGCGTGGACTACTTTAGAGGAGAGACATTTGGATCACTGTGAACCAAATTCATAAAAGAGGTTAGCAATTTATTGCTTCATACCACGACAATCGGAGTACAAAGAAAGGTATAAACCAATATTTTTATTATTTTATTATAGCCATTAGAAATTACGAGATCATTAAAAATCACATCGAATCCGGGGTATTACTATAATTATTATGGTTTAATGTTTTAAAATTTTTAATTTTCCACTCTGCGTATCCCAGGATCGCCCAAACCCAACAGTGATATCAAAGTCATGGTTTGCTCAATTCCTACTCTAACTAGCTGATCGTTCGATTAAAATTCCAAAGAAAGTAGTAGAAGATATGTTGGTATAAATTAATAAGTTTTACTTTCCAGTAGATTTCATTATTTTGGACAAAGAGCTTGTTGCACATACACATACACATATTCCTATCATTTTGGATCGTCCATTTCTTGTAACTTCAAATGCTTTGATTAATTTTAGGAATGGTATTTTGAAGTTATCTTTTGGAAATATGACTTTGGAACTAAATGTGTTTATTATTTGTAAGCAACCTGCAAAAGATTTCGAAATAAAGAAAGTGGATTCAATCGAGGATCATGTTCACGAATATTTTACTACTCAATTAAGAAAAATGCCATTTCTGTTAGAGTAGTGTCCGGCGTGCCAATTAGATTGTGCATCCTTTATATTCTTTTATTTGTAAAAATATTCTTTTTCAAATCATATTAATAAAAAGAAAAATTTCTTTATCTTTAATTGCTTCTTGTAATCAGATAAAGTCCCTAGACCAAATTTAGCTAGCGGCATGATAACGCATTTGATGGTGATCATAGAATATGCTTCTATGGCTTTGGTCTTAAATTAGTTTCGACTCAAGGGCTTTTTGAGAAGGGACATCGAATAGCCTAATAGACTCGTGCATATGATGCATACTCGCATGAGGAGGATGTCTCGCTCCATAGACATTGGAGTAGTAACGCCAGTGTATGTATGCGAGTACTTATTAGGGACCAAGTATAGTGAACAAGACCACTGGAAATTCTTAATTGAAAACTTATTTGTCGAAATAAGAATTTCCATGTTACTATAGTACACGATTATTCCTTTGAATTGAGGCACCATAGTAGCCTTGCGCATATCATGTTTTATTTTGATGTATCTTCTGATTTCTTGACAATCACAAAGGGGACATGTTAGATCTTGCATTGATATGTATTAAGGTTAATAAGTGGTCAACAAAGAATTCGTTACTTGTTTGGCAGAACAAATAAATCTCCTATGTTTTTATAGTTCATGACTCAAAATTCGTTGGCCAAGGCAGGATGAATGTTAGACGGGGGACTGATAATTCATCATAAGTCATTAAAACTTAAAATGGAATCATAGTTATTAAGAAATTAGGGTTTCTACTATTAATCCATGCCCTAAACTCAATCGGAAGATTAGTTGATGGAAGGACCTTATGTGTATGATACTCGTAATTGAAATAGGTTCACTCGCTATTTCACCTAATAAGTCTAGGTAGTCATGATACACTTGCTAGGTGTTTTCCATGACTTGTGAGATTCTTGAAATTAAGGAGTTAATTTCAAGCGAATTAATTAATTAGATTAATTAATTAGAATTATTATTATTATTCATAAGTTGCAAATATTTCAAGCCCATTACTAGTTTGGTTGTAAACCTAAAGGGGCACACACAATTTGAGATGGAATATTTCTAATTTAGGAATTGATCTAATGGGTTGGATCCAATTAATTAATAGAGATTAATTAATTAGGCCTTAAATTAATTAAATGACTTGACTTAATTATTTAATTAAATAATTAAATTATTTAATTAGACCTAATAAGATTAAAGAACCCAATTGGAGTGAAATAATTATTTGATTGGATCAAATTAATTGTATAGTCCATAAATTAATTTAATTATTAAATTAATTTACTTAATTAAATAATTAAATTTTTTAATTGGGTCTAATTTGATTAGATGGGCTAGAATTAATTTAGGTAAGATAATTAATTAGATTAATTGTGGGATTTAATTTTAAGTCCAAGCCAAATTAGGAAATGCCCATAAAAGTAATTGAAAAAGGATTGAAGTCAATAGTTTGGAATTCTTGGTTAATCTTGATTATCTTTAGAAGATATGAAAGAGATAAAATTGAAAGAAGTTTGGATGAACCAAAATATCTTCCAACAGATCAAAAGTAGACACAAAATAGCAAGAGTAGGACTCTTGAATTTTTTTGTCCCCTAAAAATACATGATGGTCGAAAATTTAAAACATATTAACTATCTCTATAATTTTCGGCCATATAGAAATTAAAAGAAGAAAATTATTTTCTTCATTCATCATTTTTCTTCAAAAATTCCATCCTTTATTTTTTAAGTATTAATTCTTTTATCAATAGTTAATAACGAAAATTAATATTTTCATACACACTCTATAAACCAGATTAGAAAAAAAATTAGAATTGCTAGCGGAATTTGGATTTTGTGTTCTTGCTCAAAGTGTGGACGCCTTTAGAGATAAGACATTTGGATCCCTATGAGCCAAATTTGAAAAAGGGGCTAGCAATTGAGTGCTTCATATCTTACGACAACCGGAGTGCAAAGAAAGGTATAAATCAATACTTTTATTATTTTATTACAGTCATTGGAAATTGCAAGATTATTTGGATCTGGGGTATTACTATAATTGTTAAGGTTTAATGTTTTAAAAATTTTAATTTTCTGCTGCGCATATACCGGGATCATGTGAACCCAACAATTTCTTAGTAAGAACTGGTATTGTTTTTGGACATATTATTTCCTCAAAAGGTATTAAAGTAGACAAATCTAAATCGAGTTAGTTGTTAATTTACAAATACTAAAGTCTATGAAGGAGGTAAGATCATTTTTAGGACATGCTGCTTAATCTTATAACAAAAGACACTACTTTCGAATGGACTGAAAATTGTGAAAATGCTTTTGTTAAGCTTAAAAGCATGCTTATGTCTTCCCAATCATACAGTCTCCAAATTGGACTTTACCTTTTGAAATAATGTGTGATGCTAGTGGCTGTACTGTTGGAGCTATCTTAGGATAAATAAAAGATAAGAAACCATATGTTATTTACTATGCAAGTAAAACTTTAAATAGTGCTCAATTGAATTATTCAATAAATGAAAAAGAATTACTTGTAGTTTTTACATTGGACAAATTTAGATCTTATCTTGTTATCTCACCACTTGTTGTTTTCAGTGATCATGCAGCTTTGAAATATCTTTTGGCGAAAAAGAAGGCCAAACCTAGATTGATTAGATAGATTCTCTTACTCTATGAATTCAACATTACGATTCGAGATAATAAAAGAGTAGAGAATATGGTGGCTGCTTATTTGTCGAGACTTGTATGTGAGACTTATTTTAAACCACACCCATTAATAACACTTTTCCTAAAAAATAACTATTTAATGTTTCTATTTTACCTTGATTTGCTGACATCGTTAATTTTCTTATAACAAGAAAGATGCCACTGAATTGGAATTCCCAAGATAAAAAGAAGCTTTTGACCGAGGTGAAAAACTTTTTATTAGGATAATCCATTACTATTCAAATATTATTCTGATCAAATCTTTTGAAAACGCGTGCTTGATAATGAGAAAAGTAATATTCTTAAATTTTGTTATTCAGGAGCATGTGGTAGCTATTTTTCGATAAAGAAAATTGCTACAAAGATCTTGCAAAGTAGATTTTATTGACCAACTCTTTTCAAAGACAATTTATAGGACGATTTCAACTATCATTTGGTTTTATTTATATATTGCTTGCCATAGATTATGTCACAAAATGGATCAAGGCAATTCCTTGTCGAAACAATGATCACAAAATGGTTGTAAATTTTTTGAAGAAAATATTTTAAGTCGATTTGAAATTTATCAATCCATTATAAGTTATGGGGGAAAATATTTTTGCAATAAAGTTTTTGGAACTTTAATGAGGAATTATGGAATCATACATAAAGTTGTAACCCCTTATCACCCTCAAACAAATGAACAAGTTGAACTTGCAAATAGGGAGATAAAACAAACTTTGGAAAAGACAATTAACCCAAATCATAAAAATTGGTCTCTTAGACTTATCAATACACTTTGGGCATCTAGAACTGCTTTAAAAATATCACTAGACATGTCTCCTTATAGGATAGTTTATGAAAAACCTTGTCATTTACCTCTTGAACTTGAACATAAAGCTTATTGGACAATCAAAATGTTTAATTTCAACCTTGATAAACCTTTAAAGTTATGCAAATTACAAATCAATGAACTTCAAAAACTGTGAAATGATGCATATGAGAATTCTAAAATTCATAAAGCAAGAATCAAAGAGTTTCATGGTAATAAAATTTCAAGAAAAACATTTAAGGTTGGTCAAAAGGTTTTTGTTTATAATTATCAATTATATTTACTTCTTAGAAAATTGAGATCAATGTGGAGTGGTCCTTTTGTTATAAAAGAAGGTATATCCTTATCAGGTGATTGACATTGAGAATTCTAAAAATGGTAATGTATTTAAAGTAAATGGACAAAAACTCAAATCGTTTCTAGAATCAATTTTCACAATAGGAATTTTTTTTTCTTTCTAACCCTTGTTATGATTAGTATGTGCATATATATACATATTTTGTCAAACTTAGCTTGTTTTGTAGGCTTTCTTCTTTAATTTTCTTTTCTTTTCTTTTCTTCTCCCAGTTAAGCGGTGGATAGCAGTACTACATGGCTATTAAAGTTGAACTTGTCAGTTTCCCAAATAACTGAAATCTTTGTGCAAAATTTCTCTCATTTTCTCATTCTCTTTTCTTATTTTTTTCAAAATGGTTGACATTCTTCTAACTCTCAATAAGCAATTTTCTTTTTCTTCCTACAAATGCAATTTTAAAAATTTATAAAACCAAGATTGAAAGATTATAGATGTTTATGCACAAGGGCATCCTAGGGGACATATGATGGATAATTGAAGCAAATGTAAGAGTAGTAGGTGAATTTTCACATGAGTTTTAAAACTTGCTTTCTAGATATATGTCTGGTTTTGCTAAAAACACATATTCAAAAAAATAAAGGGCAAAAAAAATGCAAGTTTGTCAAAAATATGCTCAATAGACTTGCAACACAAAGTGTTGTTCCTTAGAAATAGTTTCTAAAAATTGAGAAGATAAAATTTAATTCATTAGGATAGATTGAGTAAGGAGTCTTTAGATGACATTATATTGACTCTTAAGATGCATTCTTGTGGATTAGTACAATGTGCAATTCTTGATTTAGAGAATCACTTTAAGGATAAATATGAGTGTTATAGTCTTGAGAATCTAACATTAAAAGACCTTGTTTGCCAGTTTATAAGAAAAAACTAGATAGGAAGCATATCCTCGACCCATAGAAAGAGTTTAAGCCGTTAGTGCATGTAAAACCATAGGAAGATATGAGCCACGATCATAACTATGTGTACATTCATGTGTAAGTAGCTAGTTTTTAAATTTTGTTTCCTTATTTTCAAACTTTCTAATAAAAGAAAAAGATATGAAACAAATGCATTCCTTGTTCACACCTCAATAAATAGCACCGTACTTACTCCATTTTTTCACAACTCACTTTCA
>CM033108.1:10123808-10173269 GCA_019321725.1 Paulownia fortunei
TATGTTAGGCCTTTAACACATTCTATCTTCCAAAGATATTGGTCTTTTCACTTGCCACAAAGTGGACTTGAGGTAAGTTAATCATTTCAGTTGCTGTATCACAAGAATCATATAATGTTTGTTCATGTTTTAATGTGATTGTTATTGTTTGTCAAATGATGTAATGTTTGATGTATTTATGGTTTATGAAGCATGACACTATTAAGAATATAATGAGGTTTTTGAAAAGGAAGTATGGTACTTGATTAATGGTCGGGTAGACAAGGGACGCGGGAGGGACAGGCGGACCCAACAAATGGTAGCAAATACTTGAGGTTGAAAAATCGGTATAGGAAAGTTATAATGAATGATGAGATAGAATACGGCTAATACTTGAGGTTGAAAGACCAAGTATGGAAACCCCGTATTAGTTCTCTTATTGGCCAATCATTATGAACAGGTTCTGAAAACCATGGTCTATCGCTATTAGTTAGGTATCACACTTCAAGGGCCCTAAAGAATGATTTATGAATAAAAGTTATTAAATAGAATAATGCATTTAATGATTTATGAGATGTGCATATATGTTATTTGTTATTGCATCAGTTTCATCTTATTGAGCCTTTAGCTCATTAGATTCATGTGATGCAGGTAGAAATGTACAGGTTTAGAGGTTGATTGAGTCTCTAGAGCGGCCGAACAGAGATTTGTTCATATGCCATGTTTCGAACTGTTTTGTAGTTTATTTTGAAAATTCTATTTTGTTTTTAAATAAATCGCTCTGTTATGGTTTTATAAACAGATGTACTTAGCTTTGATATATGTATATAGTGTGTTTAAAGCGATTTAAGTTCTTTTGCTTATAGCTAAAAATGATAGCTTTTATTAAAACCATAATTCTAATATTGATGAAAAATTAACATTTCTTGACTTAACTGTATCAACTTGTTTAGGCTCTGCAGTTAGGTTAAGGGGTGTTACAACTTTCAAAGCTAAAGATCTTTCACTAGAATGGTTTCCACAACTCCCAGAATATATTTCATCTATCAGATATTGAGCTTTGTAAGGATCCAAGCATTTCAAGTATACACCTTCCAAGATCTCTTATAAAGCTGCCCTTCCAATATGATAAATCTTCTGGCCCGATTCTTAATCCTTCTAGCTTCTTTAGGATTCGCGGTAAGGAGATCTCTTTGAATATAATCAATGAGCTCATGTTTCTAAGTGCAGATCTGCTCACTATTCATTACTTTGTATTCATATTCTTTATCAGAAACTTTTTCTTTTTTTTTAGGAAAATTTGCTGAACCACTTTTCCCAGGAGTGTCTTATTTATAGGATGTCTCATTTTTTAAAGGATCCTCTTCAATTAGATCTTTCTCAGATCTCGACAAGGGTGGACCTTTTTTAGGTCTAACAGCTAGTTGATTTGAGACCAGTAAGGCCACTTTATGACTCTCTAATCCTGCAAGCATATTAGTGATTTTGGAAAGAACATCTGCTCGGATGTTCTCTTCTTTTGGGATCTGGTGAATTTGACAAGTATGGAACTGCCTCATCAATTCTTTAACCTTTTTCAGGTATTGAGCTAAAGTTCTTCCCTTAATTTTATACATTCCTGTAACCAGCATTGCTACCAACTACAAATCAGTATAAACATTTAAAGATTGTACCTATAACTGGATTACACTCTCTAAGTCTGCAATCAGTGCTTCATACTTAACCTCATTATTAGTGACCTCAAACTCAAGTTTTTTCGCTAACTCAAACTCCGTTCTCCAGGGTCTTGTAACAATATACAAACTCCTCCCTTATGTTGGGTAACATATCAATCTACATGCAACATCCATGTATTGATAATGATAACTGGATTTGTCTGCGTGGTCATTTCAACTACGAAATCCACAAGAACTTGAGCCTTGATGGCAGTCTGAGTTCAATAATTAATATCAAACTCCCCTAACTCTATGAGCCATTTCACCAAGCGTCCCGAAGTCTCGGGGTGGGACATAATTTGTTTCAGCGGCTGGGAACTGAGCACCATAATTGGATGGGACTGAAAGTTTAGTCACAACTTGTTAGCTGTAACCACAAGAGCTAAAGCCATATTTTTTACCTTTGAATATCTAGTCTCTGCTCCTTGTAATACCTTGCTTACATAATATATGGGCTGCTGAGTGTTTCCTTCATTTCAAACCAGAACCAAACTAACTGCACTATCCAATAATCTAAAATACTAATACAAAGATTTAGATTCTTGTGGTTTTGCTAATAGTGGTGGGGATAACAAGTACTGTTTGAGTTATTGGAAGGCCTCTTCATATTCAGATGTCCATTTAAAATCCTTGACCTATTTCAAAACATGAAAGAAAGGCAAACTCTTATTAGCAGACTTAGAGATAAATCTGTTCAAAGATACAATCCTCCCTATGAGCTATTGGACCTCTTTCACAGAGATATGGAAGGTCATTGCTAACACAACCTCTATTTTCTATGGATTGGCCTCAATTCCCCATTTACTTAACTTATAACCCAAGAATTTGCCCCTATGTGCTCCAAAAGTACACTTACTCGGGCTAAGCTTTATTTTATATTGCCTCATGATCTAAAAAGCCTCTTTAAAATATGTTATACAATCTACTTCATATTGGCTCTTAACCAACATATCATCAACATAAACTTCCATATTTCTTCCTATATTAGATCTGAGCATCCTATTTACCAATCTTTGGTAAGTTGCCCCAGCATTTTTCAACCCAAAGAGCATAACTTTATAACAGTATACCCCATTCGGTGTAATAAAAAAAGTCTTGTCTCTATCCTCATCAACTATGAATATTTGATGATAACCTTGGAAAGTATCCATCATGCTAAATAGAGTACATCCAATTATTGCATCAACCAACAAATCTATCCTCGACAATGGATATAGGTCTTTAGGATAGGATTTATTAAGATCAGTGAAGTCTATGCACATCCTCCACTTCCCCACTATCTTCAAGACCAACACTACATTTGATAACCAATCAGTGAATTGGATCTCGACCACATAGCCTGTTTCTAATAATTTATTCACTTTTTCTACTATGATTCCGTTTTATTCAGCACTAAAAAATTCCTTTTTTCTATTTCACAGGCCTGGCTTATATATCTACATTTAATTAATGCACAATCACTTCAGGATCAATACCTTGGAAGTCTAATGGTTTCCAAGAAAAAAAACATCCACATTTTACTTCAAAAACTCAACAAGCTGGATCTCCAACTGAGGATCTAAATGCAACCCTATCTAAGTAATCTTGTCGGCCTCTCCCGGAACCAACTCAACCTTTTTGTGTTCTTCACTAGGTTGTATCATGGTTTCCTCAGTTTTCTATTTCTTGTTATCTACCTCAATTTCTAAAGTGATCTGAGATCTTCGACCCCCTCGAAGCCTCTTCATCACCTTATCTTGGCCTGCAAGTTCAGTCTTTAGAGATATGTTATAACAGTTCCAAGCTTGACATTGATCCCTGAGAACTTCGCCCACTCCATGCTTAGTAGGAAATTTCACTTTAAGGTAAAAGGTAGATACCATAGCCTGGAATTGATTCAAGGTAGGTCTTCCCAATATAACATTGTATGCAGAAGGTGCATCTACCACAAAAAACTTTATCACCATAGTTTTCCTATAGGGATTAGTTCCTAAGAATGCTGGGAGATCAAGAGTTCCCAAAAAAATCACCTCTGTTCCTCTGAATCCTGACAAGGGTGTCTGAACCAGGTAGAGACAAGTTACATCTAACTCTATCTTGTATAAAATATATAGAAATATTATATCCACCAAGCTCCCATTATCCACTAACACCTTACATACTTCAAAATTTGCTATATCTATAGTTATCACCAATGGATCATTCTGCGATCCCATCATATGATCTAAATCAGAATAAAAAAATAATGGGAGTATGATTTGCAATATTCACTATCTGATGTTTTTGGGAGCGTTCCTCTAACGACCTCAAACTGCAACCGTATCTCTTTAGAGCATTATATGAGTCCCCCACTGTAGGTCCCTCCAAAATGGTATAGATAACCCTCTCTTTGATAAATTATCCTCAAACTGATCTTCTTTGGGTCTGCTCTTCTTAACCACCTAATTTTGGTAATCTCGATCACCTTTTCTTCCCCTACTGTGAGATTTGCTCCTATGACCTCCTCATCCTTTTTGTTATCCTTGATAAAGTATGGTTCTATCAGATCGAGCTATAATATCTTGAAGATAACCTTCTCTGATTAGCCTCTCAATTTCATCTTTCAACAAAAAAGTCTACTCTGTATCATGACCTTTATCTTTATGAAAATGGCAATACTTGTCTAAAGATCGTTTATTAGGTGTATCTATCATCTTCTTGGGCCACTTGAGAGATCTTAAATTCTCCATCATCATTAAGGCTTAGGCACGAGGAACATTAAGAGGAGCATAGTAGTGGAACTTAGTCGGAGGGCCTCGATCTTGCTCTCTCTCAGAACGAAAGTGTGAAGGACTTTCTCTATTGTCTCTTTTATTTTTTTAGTGTTAAAATGCCACTTTGCATCTTTCATGAGGTTTATTTCTTCCTCACGAATATATCTTTGGGCCATTTCCATGAGTTGTTCCACGTCCCAAGAAGGATCTCTTGCCAGAGCAAAAGTGAAAGGGCCATTCTTCACACTATGTATAAGTATACTGATCATCATATCTATACGCAGATCCTGCACTTCTGACATCTCATTATTGAACCTATGCATAAAGTTTCGCAAATTCTCATCGTTAGCCTCTCAAATGTTGAATAAATGTGTGGTCGAGCTTTTTGTTTTTATTTTACTAGCAAATTTGCTCAAAACCTTAGGGGTTAATTGTTCGTATAATCCCACCGTTCCCGGTGGTAGCCCAATAAACCATTCCTAAGCTTTTCTCTTAAGGGTAGTTATAAAGATCCTAGCATTTACTGTGTTTGATTGCCCACACAACTGCGTGACATGTTCATATGCAGTTAAATGTTCCTAAGGATCCTGATTTCCATCATATTTTGTCAAATCAGGAAATTTGAACCTAGGAGAATCTGTCTTAGCTAATATCTCAATCAAAAAAGGTGACCATCTTTGATGTAATGTTGACATTCCCTTCATTTTTAACTTATCGATTTTATTACGTAGTTGCTCTATTTGGCTATTAATCTCATTAACCTCAGCTCATGAAATTACTGGTCTCTTGCCCATGAGTTCCTAGCCTCTTGGTCTTCAAAATACCCAGGCCGGATATATGATGGAGGCCTCCTGGTAGTATTCGAGATATAAGGTCGATGAGCCATTGATCTACTACCCACTTCCTCTGAAGCAGAGCTGGCCTATGCTCGTAGCTCCTCTTGACCCCTATCATAATGCCTACACGAAATAGGGGGCTCTAGAGGTACAATAAATTAAGGAGGGGGTGGAATTGAGGTCCCAACCCCCTTTGCTCTTATATAACTTAACTTCCTAACTCCATCATTAGATACTCAAGATCTACCCTATTCAATTGTACCATCCTTCCATGTACCCTACCTCCAGTTGAGGTTCAGAATATCTCTGGTGAAGATGGGGGGAAGGGGTGTTCCTCTGTAGAGTTAGAGATCCTGGCGCTATCGATTCTAAAACTCCAAGGTGCCAGCCCATATACTATGTAAGCAAGGTATTACAAGGAGCAGAGACTAGATCTCAAAGAACTATAATTAGATCCTCTAGGGTATCAAGGCTAAATAAAGATCCTATTCATGTTCCAAGAACTTAAAGAATCATCAGGCTTGCTAGGGTGGCCTCCAACTATAACCCTTCGATTCTAAAGTAAGAACTCAGAATTAGGGAGAAAGTAAGAGGAAATATAAGAATATAATTTGGTAAGAGTAATAAATGTGACACCTCTCTGTTGGAATTGAGTGAGACTATTTATAAACACAACTTAGTACACGTGGCTAATCCCCAACCATATAAGATGGGCACTTTAAGTGGCTATGAATTTGGATCACTATTTATATCAAACTCGGGTCGGGGACCTACTCAAACTCCTTTAATGGGTCTCTTATCTTTGTAATTTTCGCTTATTAATAAGGGTGAAATAATATTCATATTCTTCTTTCAGTTATCTCCCACATCAAGTTATATTTTATGTATTATATATAATGGGGCATGTCCGCTGCAGGTTCAAAAAATCAAACCCATTACTCTCTCCAAAACTCGTTTAATAAGATTTGGACTCGTCTCGGATGGGGCTGGTTCAATATAGGTCTGCATTTGAACCAGCCCTATTGTCATCCCTATTTGTTATGTTGTATTTTAAAAATAAATATATATATTTCTTGTTTAGAGATAAAACCTAGATACTTAATAATATTTTTCGTAATTACAAAAACTATCTATAATTAAAATAATTACACCGATACTTTATATTATTAAAAGATATGGCACTTCACCCCCCAAATTTGATTATTTTTGGCACATTACTTTGAATAACTATTTTTTAATCATTTTGTCCCCTTAAATTTAACCATTTTAGCACTTTAACGCCCAAAATAAATTTTAGCCACTTTGCCCTATAATTTATATTTATATCACACTTTGCCCTCAAAGTCAATTTCATATCAAATTATAATACAACGCATTTTTTTTACATCTTTCCATGTAAAAGTGAAAAAAAAGAATATATCGTAATATATATATATATATATATATATATATATTTTACTATCAAAGTTGAAACAAGATAAATGGTGGTTATTGTACTGTAAATAATATCAATCGTAATACTATTGTCAAAAATGCCACATTTATCGTGTCTTCCCCATTAGCAATAATAGAAAATATTATCATAATATTTTCTTGACTTTTGCATAGAAAGATGGACAAAAATGCAGTGGTGGCTGACGAAAAGTATTATGAAATTTAATTTGAAAATGACACTAGGGAGAAAGTAATTTAATAAATCTAAGTTGAAGAAGTGCTTTAAAATTTACTTTGAGGGTAAAGTGTCAAATGATTAAGTTTGAGGGGGTAAAGTGATTAAATTTTATTTTTGTGGGGTAATGTACCAAAATGATTAAATTTAGAGGGCTAAAGTGTCATTTACCTTTACTAAAAATCATAAAGAAAACTAATGATTCCAGCAACTTTTTTGCCCCCAAAAAATGAAGAAGAAAAAGGCTAGTCACTCAGACTGCAATTGAATGACAAGTCATTTCCTCATAAATAATTATGTGACAAAAAATAAGAAAATATAAGTTTATGAAAACGAAAAATAATTTTGAATATGTTTTTAAATGAATCCATTTTTAGGAGCATAAATGTAACCATAATGCTTGATGTGATATATATATTTTTATAATAACATAGTTGAGCCAATAATTGTTTTATGGAAAAATTTCAAAACAATTATTTGGTTAAAATTTTGAGAAAATTTTTATTACACTTGTCGTTACTTCATTGCTCCGCTTATGTATACATTGACGTATACATACATTATATGTACATTAACATACTAAGTACATATTGTGTATATCATATATATATATTTATGTTATAAGATTGTGTAAGTTGTCGTGATATAAATATATATATATGTATATGTATTAGATACATAGATATCTATCTTCAAATAATTTTATTAAAAATATAAAATATTTTATTTATAAATGCTTGTTTTCTTATTTATATGTGTATTTATGTGCATTTTGTCATTAATTTTTATTGTAAGGGAAATAATTTTAAAAATAGCTTGCATTTTATAAGTAGAGTAATTAAAAAAAAATTAATTGGTAATTAAAATTGATTTTATTTAATATCATGTAAACGAAATCTTTGAATACTAATTAGATCCAAATTTGTGGTAACCATGAGACCACTATAATGAATATGAAAAATTGGGATTGATAGGTTGAACCCTAATACTTTTGGGCAGCTCAGCGCACATCGCATGCTTAGTTGCTTAACAATAATCCTACTAAAGATTTTGATAAATTCATTCTACCACAGTCCAATTATAACCTATGTACCTATTTATAAGTACGGCATACGTAGCTTACGTATAATGTCAAAAACATAGCTCAAAAGAAAGAAAAACAAAAACAAGATAAAGTCCACCATGATATAGTCTAAGTAGTAGCAAAAGTGACACATAACTAATTGACTGAAAAGAGGTCAAGGTTGCTGAGACCACCCTCCTTATGTTGTATGGGGGCCATTGGACAGTTCTCTCATATATACCATCTAAAATGGTGTGTCGTGCATTGAGCGGCCCACTGCAACTATGCAGCTTCCTGCACATCTAGCGG
The DNA here is from genome assembly GCA_019321725.1 of Paulownia fortunei. Classification (NCBI taxonomy): domain Eukaryota; kingdom Viridiplantae; phylum Streptophyta; class Magnoliopsida; order Lamiales; family Paulowniaceae; genus Paulownia; species Paulownia fortunei. Next base: position 10,132,112 of record CM033108.1, read on the forward strand.
TTGTGGCACTGAACTTGTTGAAACATCATTGGCCTCCTGCGAGCTCACAATATCTATGATGTCCTTGGTATAAGTGGCTGAATTTCCCTAATCGGATGCCCCTATACCACTTGCAGCTGGTTCTCCTAAGAGTCGGCTCCACCAGTGCCCTCAGCATCAACAAGGACCTCAACAGCAGGAGTCTGACTGAATATACTATCTAGCTCCTCGTACAACAGTTCTCCTCGTACTTAAAGAATACATTGTCGATGGGTCTCAACCCAAAATCCCATATCATAGTAAGAACCATCATATAAAAAAATTGCATACCAACATACATTATTTGTAAGACAGAGGCAAGATCTTAACTGAAACAAGATCAAAGAGGCATACATATTAAGTTAAAAATTCTCTGAAACTTATTGTTTAGTAGATAATTTTCAAGACACGGGGGAAATTTTGTACACACATTGTACACACACTCCACTTTTTTTCCCATTTATCTAAGGCTAGAATTCAACAAAGCGTGATTCAAAATCATAGAACTATGATGAATCCAACCATAAGTCCCACACACTAATATCATTTTCGCTCACAACAAATGAATGTGTTATATATTAAGTCCAAGGCACAGATGCCACCTAAACAGGCTGAAACAATACTAATTTAAGCGCAAAAATTGCAACAAAATTCATGACTTAATGTAACACAAATTTCATTGTGTGCAAAATAACAAACAAGAAAAATAGTGCAAATTAAATTTAAATGTATCAAAAGAATTAAATAGTTACAATCTCTAACTAATTCCTCTAATTCTTCTCTTCAAGAACAATATTTTTTGGATTTAAATTTTTTGAAGGTGGAATCACTGATTTGATCTCCTCCAAATTTGATTTCACCATTCAATAACATTAATTTGAGGGTTCGACACCTTGATTTCGAATTAAACGTTACAACTTTAAGAACATTGACTTGGTAGATTTGATAACTTCTTGATGGAATTGACCCTTTGATCTCCTCCAACGTAGATTGGATTTTCAATAATATTAATTCAAGGATTTAATAACTTAATCTTAAATTAAAATGTTATTACTTGAGTAGATTCCGTGAAGAACACTTGGACTTTCGTTTTGAACACCGTGAATCTTCTTAAAGTTGATCGTCTCAAGTTGAGAGAATTTTTTCCAATACCTTTCTTGTTTGGACTTCTTCTTCACAACTTATTTGGACTTCTTCTTCTTCTCAACTTGTGTTTAATTTCTTCGAGATGACCCCTATTTATACTTGTAGGATAGGAGTTCTTGCCATAATTATTTGATGAAGTGATGCGATTTGATTGGTCCTTCACGATTTGATTGACATTTATTATTTTGATCACAAGATGTGATTTAAATTAACCAAACATTGGTATTTACTTTCATAATTTACAAGATACAATCTTGATTGCCAATAATTGAGATTTGACACTTAGCAATATTTGAGTGGCCAAAAATATATACTAAAATATCAATTGATTTACCATTTACTTTAGGAATTAAATTTGATTAAATTCTCAAAATATAAATAGAAAATATAGAATTGATATTCAATATATTATTTTACAAGTGTCATAATTTAATTGGCCGTAAATTAAATTTGTCTACAAATGTCCCCTTAGACTTTTTCACGGACGATATGTCTTAGAATGAATAAGTCGCGACACTTAATTGACTTTTTGAATTCTAATTGTGCCTCTTTGACAAATGAATCATAGAATTGGACATATGATCCATGAATATTTGGTACTCGAACCTTTAAAATTTGAGAGCCATATTTTTAATGGAATTGGATCATTAAGTAAAGCCCAAATATTATAATAGTACCTGGCAAGTCAATTAGCGGCAAACTTTTATACTCTTGTAAAAATAGTTTTATTTATAATATTTAAATAAATAAAAGATTTTTCTTTATCTTTAATTACTTTTATCAATTAGATAAAGTCCTTATATAATCTTTAGGTATGGGGCATGGTCAGACATATCATAGTGATCATGAAATATACCTTTATGACTTTGATCATAACCATATTTCGAGTCAGGGGTTTATTGAGATGGGACATCGATAAGCCTGATAGACTTGAACACATGATACATACTCAAAAGGAGAATGTCTCATTCCATAGATATTAGTATAGGGACGCTAGTGCATGTGTGTAGGTGCTTATTATGGAATGAGTACACTGAACGGCCCACTGAGAAATTCTCAATTAGAAAGCATTATTTTGTCGAATGAGAATTTTTTAATTACGATAGTACATTAATTAGTCCTTTAATTTGAGGCACTATAGTGACCTTGTGCATGATATCATATACTTTGATATATCTCCTGATTGCATGACAATCATAAGGGGCTTATGTTGGATGTATGATCTTCATGTATGAACGTCAATGAGTAGTCAATAAAGGATCTATCACCTATCTGGTAGAATAGGAGAATCTCCTATGTTTTTATAGTCCTTGATCCAGAAGACTTTGACCAAGGTAAGATGAATACTAGACATAGGGTTTTCTAGTGATTCATCAAATGATCAATATGACTTGAAATAGAATCATAGTTATTAAGTTAAAATAGGGTTTCGACTAAGAATCCATACCCTAGACTTAATCAGGAGTTTAGTTGATGGAAGGACCGTATTTGCATGGTACTTATAACATAAAATGTTCACTTGCTATTCACCTAAGACTAGGTAGTCGAGATGCACTGCTAGGTGCTTCCATTGATTTGTAAGGTTCTTGGAATTAGAGGGTTAACTGCAAGTAGATTAATTAATTAGAACATTAAATTTATTCATAAGTTGTAAAAGTTGCAAGCCCAATGCTAGCTTAATTGTAAACCTAACGAGTCACACACAAATGGAAATGATCCACTTCTATATCTATTTTTGTAATCCAAAGTGTTGGATTAAGTTGATTAATGCAGATTAATCAACTTGAGTTATAATTAATTTAAATAGTTAAATTAATTCATTCAAAGAAAAAATATGATTATTTATTTGAACCTATTAATTAATTGATGGAGATCAATTATATTAGCTTGCCTAAAATTATTTTAAGGCGTTAAAATAATTTAATCAATCAAAATAATAAACTTATTTTAATTGAACCTAATATGATTAGATGACCTATGATGGAACCAACTAATTAATTGATTAGATCAATTAATTATATTAGGCTTTTTAATTAATTGATTGACATCAATTAATTGAACTTTAATAAATTAATTAGAGTCAAAGCCCACACGGTTAGAGGCCCATTAGGATTTTTTAATTGCTAGAATTAAAGAGTCCTAATAAAGATGGAAATAATTTATCTTGAAGTGAAGGAAATAAGAGATAAGAAATGAAAAGGTCTCTTAATTGTATTAGGGGACTAATTAGGGCTAGAGTTGGAGACTTAATGGGATTAGGTCAAGACTACATTGTGTGTATAAATACACAATGTAGGATCCAAAAACAACAAGCAAGATAGCTAAAATTTTCGGTCCCCTCTCCTCTTCTCCTTCTCATTTTTTTTGTTCTATTTTCTTACTTCAAGAAAAATTACTCCATCAAAAGTTTTCAAATCCAGAACATGCATATTTAAATATGATGTATGATTTTATTTCAATTATTGAAAAAATTTAAATTTTCGCTATGCTTGCAATCCCGTGATTATGCGAACCCAACAGTAGTATCAGAGCCTAGTTTATGCGCTCTGATTATTTTAGTGATGTTTTATATACGAATCGTTCATATGATGAAAAATATGTTTAATTTTTTTTATTTGGGAATTATAATTCTAGAATTTCCCACATGATTTTAAAGTGTTAAATTTCATGACACAAAATAAAACAAATAAAAAAATTTGGTTGGATCCTGATGTGCAACTTCACTGGGCAACAGATCGTCTACTGCCCATTTTCATATCACATGCATAAAATCCAATATTTCAATTTTTAAAATTAAAAGTTAATTTCTGCTGTGCATTTTCATGTCACATGCATAAAATCCAATATTTCAATTTTTAAAATTAAAAGTTAATTTTAAAATTTTAAAATTGTTTTTATGAAAAACCATGAATTAATTCCCAAACTAGAAAAATGTGATTTTTAACAACTTAGTAAATTTACATGCTTTGAATTTTTATCATGTGATGATTAAATTAAACATGAATGGGATGAATGATCATGGAGCCTAGACCCTTTATTTTCTATGTATGTTTTTATACTTTGGATTTTTTTTATTAAAATAAGGCCTACAAGTCTCGACTTTTCTCTATTTTTGACTCTAAATGTAAATTATATCTCCCTCCATGTACCTCTCCTTGGAAGAAATTACAAGGTTACTTGTTAGGTTAAACAATTGTAATGAGAGTAGTATTAGTATGGTGACGTCTTCTTTTACTTTTGGTGGACAAGAAAAAGGAGCAAGGTGGAGAAAAGCAAGGATTCAAGGCCCATGAATATATGGGTGATACATTCATGCGATAAATAGAATTTATTATCATTTTGATTAATTACCCTTTGATTGACCTTAAGATCCACTTTGCTTCGAGTGGATCGCATAGGAAAAGACTCATGATCATCCCATTATGTATGTATTGTAGATTTATGCATAGGTTTATTTAATGCTTTCCTTTGATTATGCTTGTAATCTTAGGATAGTGTAACATTAAATAAATAACATGAAATAACATGATGAGGTCATGGTAAAATTGAAACCCTCACCTAGAAATGTTCTAAGTTTAAGAATTTATCAATTCTATATCAAGCATTAATGGGCAATATTAGATAGGGACCAATCATCCAAACCTTCCATCAAAGTAGTTGGCATGTAAAATGCTGCCACACTTAGTCTATTGGCCACGAGTCGCGGGATGTGCTAAGTGGAGGTAATAACTGTGACCACTACTTATATAGAGATGCTTGTGGGGTAGTAGGGCTAAAGATGTTGGCCACAAGTCATGGGACATACATTAGTTAACCAATTCACATGGATGTTTGATGGGACACACTTAACACTTAGTACCATATGAACTTAAAAAACTGAGGTATATAGGAAGTAGTAAGGCAAAATAGCTTGAAGGTTGCATGGTATGCAATTGCTAATGTGTTATCTACCTTTTTATTTTATCATACAAGCTCATAAAATTAGGGTGTATGATAAGACTAATTGGACTTCAAGCCTATTAGGAAATATGATTTCTTTAATATCCATCATGAGGGTGATATGATTTGAAGAAAATAGTGGGAGACATTTATTATTAAAAACCCTATTATAAATGATTAAATTGTTGAATATGTGTTTATTTTATGCCTCATGTTTTGTAGATATCCGATTTACATTATGGCTAAAAATCCACTTGCATCAATTCTTGATACCAACTAACTCACTGGTCCCAACTATGTTGACTGGTTAAAGAACCTTCAAATAGTTCTCCAATCCAAAAAGAGGGTTTATGTCTTCGAAATGGCACCACTGGCTCGCTAGAGGGGCCTACATAGGAAGAGTAAGCATAATATCATCAATATATTGAGGATGATCTACAGGCTTGGTGCTATATGATAGTATTTATGTTAAACGAGCTGCAAAGACAACATGAAGGTATAACATATGTTGCCGATATCCACCTTTATCTAAAGGAATTATATGGTAAACATATAAGGTAAGCTATATACCAAGTATTTAGGGAGCTCTTTCGATGTTGTATGATGGAAGGCTCTTCGATTCATGATCATGGACTGAAGATAATAACCTTGATTGAGATACTCGAGTCCCTTGGAGTCGTTATGGACAACAAACTCTATATGGATCTCGTGCTGCAGTCTTTGCCACCCTCGTTTGACTCCATTGTGGTCAACTTTAATATGCACAAAATGGAGACTAGCCTTGCTGAGCTGGTTAATATATTGAAGACTATCGAGTCCACCATGAAGAAGGAGAAGCATGTCATACTTGTTGGCTCTTCATCCCAATCTAAGACTAAAAAGTCAAAGAAAAGGAAGAAGAAAAGTTCTTCTAAGAAGGCCAAGGGTATGAAAGCCTCAGGTGGAGTAAAGAAAGGTTCCAAACCAAGGGACAAGTGTCACTATTGTAGTAAGCCGGAGCATTGGAAGAGGAACTGAAAGGAGTATCTTGCAAATCGCCAGAAGAGTTCTGGTATGTTCTTTGTTGAAATTAACCTTTCGGATAATGATGTTTCTTGGGTATTAGTTACCGATTATGCTACTCATTTATGCAATAATTTGCAGATGATGACAAGAAGCAGGGAGCTGAGTAGGAAGAGCAAATTCTAAAGTTTGGGAATAGAGCAAAAGTTGTTGTATTAGCCATAGGAACTATCTACTTAGCATTAGGAGATGGAAAAATGATAGTTTTAAATTCTTTTCTTTATGTTCCTAAATTAATAAAGAATATTATCTCTATTCTAATTTGGATAGAGAGGGTCAATATTTTTCAATAAAAGATAGAAATTGTTCCATTTACTTTGGTTCTTCTTTAGTTTATGTTGGGACTTTGAAAAATGATTTATATATTGTCTAACCTAATAAATCCATCTTGCATTTTCAACAAAGTAATAAACATAAAATAAATGATCATAGTTCCACATACTTATGGCATGCTAGACTAGGTTTTATCTCTAAGAAAAGAATCAACAAGTTAGCTAACTTGGTTCTTCTAGGTATGAGTATGTATATATTTTAAGATACAAGTATGAAGCCTTTGAAAGGTGCAAAGATTTTAGGCATGAAGTGGAGAAACAAACTGGGTGAAGTATTAAGACTCTTCAATCTGATCGAAGAGGTGAATACTTAGGCTTAGAGTTTTTTGATTATCTAAAATAGATTGAGATTCTCTAGTAGTGGATTCTGCTAGCAACTCTTACAACTAAATGGGGTTGCAAAGTATAAGAATTGAACCCTATTGGACATGGTTCGATCCATGATGAGCTTCACTGGGATTCCTCTTTCATTTTGTAGCTATGCTCTAGAAACGGTGGTGTTTCTATTAAACAGAATGCCAAGTAAGTCGGGGCCTAAAACAACATATGAAATGTGGTGTGGCAAAACCCATTCATACAAGTACCTCAGGGTATGGAGGTGCCTTACTTACGTGAAGTAGTTTGTGGGAGATAAGTTGGATGCTAGATCCACCTTATATAAGTTTGTGGGGGTATGGATACTATTTCTATGACCTTTTAAAATAAAAAAGTGTTTATTTTGAGGAATGTCACCTTCTTAGAGAAGGAGTTTCTATTGGATAGAAAAGGTGAGATTGTAAAGCTTGAAAAAAATTCAAGAACCACAAAGTGTCCCACAAAAGATAGTAGTGGCAGAACCACCCAAAACTAACATTTCTATTATACAACCTCCTAGGAGATTTGAAAGGATCTCGAGACCACTTGAGAATGATGGTCTTTTCTTGGTGAACAACAAAGAGGAGCACTCTTTGGTTAATGATTTAAGGAATTATGGAGAAACGATGTCGGACATCAATTTGAGGAGATGGCAAGAAGCCTTGCAAACTGAGATGGACTCCATGTACTCTAATAAGGTATGGACCTTGATGGACCCACCACATGATCTAGTACTTATCAGTTATAAATGGGTGTATAAAAGGAAGCTTGGAGTAGATGGAGAGGTAGTGACCTATAAGGTATGACTAGTTGCAAAAGACTATACTCAAAAACAAGGTGTTGACTATGAGGAAACCTTTTCACCAGTGGTGATGATAAAATCCATTCGAATATTACTTTCCATATCAGTGTATTATGACTACAAGATAAGGCAAATGGATGTAAAGACTATCTTTTTCAATGGGAATATTGATGAAGAGATCTATATGAGGCAGAGGGCTTCATATCTAGTGGGAGCGAGAAAAAGGTTTGGAAACTCCAAATATCATTTACGGACTCAAACAAGCTTTTTGAAGCTAGAATCTTTGATTTGATAAGGTAATCAAATCATTTGGTTTCCTCAAGAATCCAGATAAATTCTATATGTATAAAAAAGTTAGTGGGAGTGCAGTGACCTTTGTTGTCCTTTATGTTGATGACATACTACTAATTGGGAATGACATAGGGATGTCGAAATCAGCAAAGGCTTAGTTGTCTACTCTGTTCTCCATGAAGGATTTGGGAGAAGCATCCTATATTTTGGGGATTAGGATCTATAGAGATAAATCTAAAAGGATGATCAGACTATCCTAATCCACGTACATAGACAAAGTACTAAAGAGGTTTAGCATAGAATAATCCAAAAGATGATTTTTATCCATAAGTTATGGGGTTTCTCTTTCGAAGTTAATGTTCCCAAAGACTCCGTAGAAAAGAGAAAGAATTACTCGCATACCATATGCATCTGCAATTGGAAGCATTATGTATGCAATATTATGTATTAGCCTTGATGTCACATATGCTTTAAGTATCACTAGATATTAGTCCAATTCGAGCAAAGAGTACTAGAAAGCTGTAAAGATGATTCTTAAGTACTTGTAAAACACTAAGGATGTCTTTTTAGTTTACGACAATGGAGAACTGAAGCTAGAAGGCTTTACTAATTCTAGTTTTTAGTCTAATGTAGATGATTTGAAGGCAACATCAAGATTCATATTCATGCTAAATGGTGGAGCATTCAACTTGAAGAGTTCCAAGCAAGAGATGACTATGGATTCCACCACAGAAGCTGAATACATCATAGCATATGATGCAGTGAAATAAGGTGTATGGAAGAGGAACTTCATCCAAAAGTTGGGTATAGTTCCTTCTATTGTTGATCCAGTTTTGGTCTACTATGATAATAATAGGGTTATTGTGCAAGCAAAAGAGACGACATCTCATCAAAGATCCAAATATATTATTAGGCATTACCATTTGATCCTCGAGATCATTGGTAGAGAGATGTTCGGGTGGAGCTAGTGTCCCCAACAGAAAATATAACAGATCCACTGACAAAGCATTTAGCACAAAGAGTATTTGAAGGATATCTTGAGAAGATGGGCCTTAGATACATTGGCAATTAGCTCTAAGACAAGTGAGAGATTATTAGAGTAGTGCCGGTGAGCCAATTAGCAGCGAGCTTTTATACTCTTGTAAAAATAGTCTTATTTATAATGTTTAAATAAATAGAAGGTATTTCTTTATCTTTAATTTCTTTTATCAATTAGTTAAAGTCCCTAGATCATTTTTAGCTATGGGGTATGGCCACGTATATGATGGTGATCATAGAATATACCTCTATAATTTTGATCTTAAATATGTTCCTAGTTGGGGGTTCATTGAGATAGAACATCAATAAGCCCAATAGACTTACACAAATGATGCATACTCAAAAGGAGAATATTTCATTCCATAGATATATGCGTAGGGATACTAGTGCATGTGTATGGGTGCTTGTTAAGGAACGAGTACACTGAACGGCCCACTGGAAAATTCTCAATTGGAAAGTATTGTTTGTCAAAGGAGAATTTCATAATTATGATAGTTCATTAATTAGTTATTTAACTTGAGGCACTATGGTGGCCTTGTGCACGACATCATACACTTTGATATATTTCCTGATTGCATGACAATCATAAGGGGTTTACGTTGGGTGTATGATATTCATGTATGGAGGTCAATGAGTAGCCAATAAAGGATCCATCACCTATCTAATAGAATAGGATAATCTCCTATATTTTCATAGTCCTTGATCCCGAATACCTTAGCTAAGGCAGGATGAATACTAGATATAGGGTTTTCTAGTGATTCATCAAAGGATCAATGTGACTTAAAATGAAATTATAGTTATTAAGTAAAAATAAAGTTTTGACTAATAATCCATGCCTTAGACTTAATCGAGAGATTAGTTGATGGAAAGACTGTATTTTCATGATACTCGTCACAAAAAAGGTTCACTTGCTATTCACCTAAAACTAGGTAGTCGAGATACACTACTAGGTGCTTCCCTTGATTTGTGAGATTCTTGGAATAAAGGGTTTAATTCAAAGAGGATTAATTAATTAGATTAATTAATCAGAATATTAAATTTATTCATAAATTGCAAAGGTTGCAAACCCATTACTAGCTTAGTTGTGAACCTAATGGGTCACACACAAATCGAGATGATCCACTTCTATATCTATTTTTGTAATCCAAAGTGTTGGATTAAGTTGATTAACAAACATTAATCAACTTGAGTTAAAATTAATTTAAATAGATAAATTAATTCATTCAAAGAAAAATATGATTATTTATTTGAACCTAATAATTATTAGGGGCTCTTGAGAGTGAATTAATTAATTGATGGAAATCAATTATATTAGCTTGGCCTAAAATTATTTGAAGGCGTTAAATTAATTTAACTAATTAAAATAATAGAATTATTTTAATTGGACTTAATATGATTAGGTGGCCTATGATGGAACCGATTAATTAATTGATTGAATCAACTAATTGTATTAGATTTTTTAATTAATTGATGGAGATCAATTAATTGTACTTTAATAAATTAATTAAAGTCTAAGCCCATGGGGTTAAAGGCCCATTAGAATTGTTTTTTTAATGGCTAGAATTAAAGAGTCCTAATAAAGATGGAAATAATTTGTGTTGAAGTGAAAGAAATAAGAGATAAGGAATGAGAAGGTTTTCTAATTAGATTAGATGACTAATTAGGGCAAGAGTTGGATACCTAATGGGATTAGGTCAAGAATACATTGTGTATTTATGTAGGGGCCAAAAACCAACAAGTAAGAGAGCTAGAATTTTCGACCCCCCTCATTTTGTCCTCATTTTTTTGTACTATTTTCTTCCTTCAAGAAAAAAATACTCCATCAAAAGGTTACATTCCTTTTTTATTAAAAGGTTAATTCTTCCATCACTTTTTGATTCAAGAATTAATCTTCACTCTCAAATAGATTTAGAAATAAGAAGTTCAAATTCACTAGTAAGGATTTGAAGCTTGTGGATCTGTTCGAAAGTGTGGATACTGTAAGAGGGACTACTGATAAGTTAGTTTTATACCAACAATTCATATACCTTTTGATTAATATTTAGTTTGTTTTCAAGGTTTTTGTTACTTTTTATACATTTAGTTTGAAATCTTGTAGGTAATGATAAAAGGAGAAAAAAATGAAAAGAAACCAAAAACTTGGTTGAAATGTTGAAGAATCCGAATTGTGGTACGACTGATAGCAGTTTTCATATTTCAATCATAACTCTTTGCTCAAATATAATTTTGACTTGATTCTTAAACCAATAGAAATCTAAGAGATAGTTTATAATGTTTATCATTACCACAAAATCTAATTCTATCGATCTCAATGAGAAAAACTGAGTTCAGGAATCAGCATTGGGCTGAAATTTTCTGGAATGACACATCTTGGTATTTTAGAAATAGCTCTCTCCACATATGCCATATTTAGTTGATTCAAGTGCCACTGGAAAGCCAAGACATAGAGATACAATTCATATGAAGAAACCAAAAGCCATTTTGGCCTATAAAGTGGCTTATTTGATCTTATATTTTGAATTCCAAATAATATTAGTTCAAGTTATTCATCTTGTTTGTGTTATCTTGTTTAGTATTGAATTTGGATTATTTGGCCATTAATTGAGAGTGTTTGATGTATGAGATTCGATACTTAAGAGAGAAAAGATTATACATGATCATAAAGATAACATAACCTAGGAATCATAGAGTTGAGAAGCTTATGAAACCTTTGAAGTTTTGAAGAAGAATTCATTGAACTTTTGTAGAATTTTATTCTTGAGTTTTTATAGATATATTGAAATTCATATTAGAACTCATAATCAATTCGACACTCGAGAGAGGGAATCGATGAGCTTAGGAATTCTTAACTTACATATGTTGTTGACTTAAATTGGTATGTTTTGGAAGGAAGAACATATGTGATAATTAGGTGAGTTATTCATCTGGAATTTCTTGCTCATAAGGTGTTTGTTATATTACTTCTAAGAACTCACTCTTGTCTTTTACAATTTTTATATTCTACTTTGCTTAATAATCACTTGATTTTCTAGAGAAAATTGAGACTATTTGAACTACGGTACTTGATGTAATTTTTTATTACAATCCCTGTGGATACGATATTCAACTCACCGTTATATTAAAACTTGACACCGTACACTTGTGGTTTGTAAAATATTTCATGAATAAGTTTTTGGCGCCGTTGCTGGAGATCATTTTATCATAATTGCATTAATATTGTTATCACTTAGTCTTGATTTTAGTTTAGATTGTTTTTACTTTCTTCCCATATTTTGATGTTGTTTTGCCTTGCATTGGATTATATGTATTTGTATGCGTAAGGCTAGGAGTCTTGACTTGGATTATTTTGATCCAGAAATTGAGCAGACTCTTTGAGCTATTAGAGCAGCAAAAAGAGTTGACAATCAAACCACGATAGATAACATCAACAATGCTAATGAGAACGTTAATCTTCCATTGCAACAACCACCACCATAACGAGCTATTCGGGACTGTTTTCAATCAACCATGAACCAAAACTACTCTAGGATAGCTTGACAATTGATCAATGCCAATAATTTTGAACTTAAACCAACTCTTATTAGCATGGTGCAACAAAACCAATTTGGAGAAAATGCGGTGGAGGATCCTAATGTAAACTTAGGTATGTTTTTGGAGATTTGTGACACCATCAAAATGAATAGAGTGCCCGATGATGCCATTAGACTTTGCTTATTTCCATTCTTACTCCGAGACAAAGCTAGGCTATGGTTACAATCTTTTTCACCAAGTAGCATATCGAGTTGGAATGACTTGACACAAAAATTCTTGCTAAGTACTTTCCACCAAGCAAGATACTTCAACTCAAGAGTGAGATAGCTCAATTCCACCAACAAGATTTTGAGCCACTATATGAAGCTTGGGAGAGGTTTAAAGATTTTCTAAGAAGGTGCCCTCAACATGGTTATGAAGATTGGTAGCAGGTACAATACTTCTACAATGGTTTGAACGGACAAACTCAAACTATAATAGATGCTGCCGCAGGTGGGACTTTGATGTCTAAGACTACAAATGAAGCCCATATTTTGTTAGAGGAGATGACTACTAATAGCTATCAATGGCCTTTCAAGAGTTCTTCCATTAAAAAAGTTGTCAGTATTCTTGAGGTAGATTCATTTACACAATTAGTTGTACAAGTTTCTACTCTTTCTAACCAAATTGCAACTTAGTCTTCTAATAGAGCTTCTCAAGGAATGGACTCCATGGCATCCATTAGCACTTTATTTATGGAAACCAAAGGTAATGTGCAAGTAAACTTTGTCAATAATCGTAATTTTAATTTCAGGGAAAATCAACTACCTACTTACTACTATCCGGGGGTTAAAAATCATGAGAATTTTTCCAATACCAATAATCGAAATGTGTTTCAACCCCCACTGGGTCACAACAATCCACCACATCCTAACCCTCAAGTAGGTGAGAAAAAGGCATCTTTGGAGGATTTGAACAACACTTTCATTGGTGAGACAAGAGTCTGATTGAATAAGAATGAAGCAAAGATAGACAATATTAAGACTCAATTGGGGTAGCTAGCTTTAATTTTACGAGCTTAAATGAAATCAATGGAGACTCAAATTGGACAGCTTTTTAATGAAATTAATGCTAAAAAACATAAAGAAAACTTTCCAAGTGATACGGAAATCAATCCAAGATATTATTGCAAAACTAACTTCGAAGTGGAACTGAAATCAAGGGGTCGAAAATGAAAAGTTCAAAAGTTGATGAGTTAGTAGCAAGGACTTCAAGTGAAAGTCCTATGGAGGAACAACCAAATGAAGAAGAAATGCAATCAAATAAATAAACAAGAGCCGAGAAGCTAAATCTACTCCTAACTTTGAAACTTCTAAATTTAATGTTCTCATTCATTTTCCACAAAGATTTCAAAAGAAAAAGATTGATTCACAATTTGAATTTTTTTTGGAAATCTTCAAGAAAATTCATATTAATATTCCTTTTGCAGATGCCAATGAGAAAATGCCCAACTATGTCAAGTTCATGAAAGATGTGATGTCAAGGAAAAGGCAATTGGTGGAGTTTGAAACTGTGAATCTCACAGAGGAGTGTAGTGCCATTTTACAAAAAAAGCTTCCTAAAAAATTAAAGGATCTAGAGAGTTTTACTATTCCTTATACCATAGAAGGATATTTCTTTGATAAAATATTATGTGATCTTGGAGCAAGCATTAATTTGATGCCATTTTTTATTTTTAGAAAATTAAAAATTGGAGAAGTCAAGCCATCCACTATCACCTTGTAATTGGTGGATAGGTCTCTCACCTATCCAAGAGGAGTTGTTGAATATGTATTGGTAAAAGTGGATAAATTCATATTTTCTGCAGATTTTGTGGTGCTAGTTATAACGCAAATCGACTTCAATTCCTGAATAATCCATATCACTTCTACTTCTATTGCAACACAAGATTCCCCTTTTCTGTGGAAAAGGCCCGTATCAATAATTATGATTTTATGTATGGATAATTCCTCAATATCTTGTTCATTCACAATAAAATATTTTCTTTGTGCGTAGATATGGAGGAAGACCAAGAAATTCTTTTAATTCTTAGCCGACCGTTCCTTGCTATCGAGCGTGCTTTAATTGATGTACAACATGGTGCATTAACTCTAAGAGTTAATGTGGATGAAGTGACATTTGACATTTATCGTGCATTGAAATTTCAAGAGGAACCACATACTTTTAAAATGATTGAAATGTTAGAAACTTGCTTGAATGATTATTTTATCAAATAAATTCCTACTGAACCTTTAGGGCGGTGCATTATTCATTCCATAATGTAAGGTAATCACCATGGCATTAATAATGAGAATTTAATGCATTACTTGCTCTTTCCTGAATCAGGAGAGTTGGAGTTGAAAAAGGATAAGAATAAATGCAAGGAAGCAATAAGAGATACCACAATCAAGGAATAAATAATATCACCGGAGTTAAAAGTACTTCTCGAGCATTTATGGTGTGAATTTATAGGTGTTAACAACACGTATCCGGTAATTATTTATGCATCCATATCTCCTTTAGAGGTTGAGAATTGCTTCGTGCTTTAAGATAGCATAAATCTGCTATTAGTTGGTCAATTTCTGATTTAAAAGGTATTAGTCCTTCAACTGTCATGCACAAAATCTTAATGGAAGAATCTTACAAACCATCTATTGAACATCAACATAGATTAAATCCTACATTGAAAGAGATTAAAAAAAATGAAGTCTTGAAATGATTGAATGCTAGAATTATTTACGCAATTTATGATAGTTCTTAGGTGAGTTCGGTTCAAGTAGTTCCAAAAAGGATGGCATGACCATAATTCAAAATGATAACAATGAATTAATACCAATAAGAACGGTCATAGGTTGACGAGTATGTATTGATTATAGAAAACTCAACAAAGCTACTCGTAAATACTTTTTTCCCTTCTCATTTATTGATCAAATGTTAGACCGACTTACAGGGTATCAATACTATTGTTTTCTAGATGGTTATTTGAGTTACAATCAAATTGTCATTGTACACGAAGACCAAGAGAAAACAACATTCACATGATCTTATGGTACTTTTGTTTTTTAAAGAAGGCTATTTGGATTATGCAATGCCCCAACCACATTTCAAAGATGCATGATGACAATTTTTCATGATATAGTGGAGAACATAATGGAAATTTTTATGGATGATTTTTCAGTATTTGGCTCCTCATTTGATTTATGTCTACATAATCTTTCTCTTGTTTTGCAGAGATGTGAGGTGACTAACCTTGTATTAAATTGGAAAAAATGCCATTTTATGATAAAATAAGGTATTATTTTAGGTTACCGAGTGTCCTCCGAAGGACTTGAGGTAGATCGAGCAAAAATTATTGCTATTGAAAAACTTCCACCACCAATCAATGTGAAAAATATTCATAGTTTTTTGGTACATGCCTGGTTTTATAGAAGATTCATTAAATTTTTTTTCAAAAATTGTAAAACCTTTGCACAACCTTTTGGAAAAAGATAAGTCATTTGACTTTAATGTTGATTGCTTATAGGCCTTTGATCACATCAAGAAGGCTCTCATTTCAGCTAATATTGGACCCAACCATTTGAACTTATGTGTGTTGCTAGTTATTATGTGTGATACCCGAGCCTCTTACTACTCACATGGCTAAATATGATTCATGCATTACATGTTAATTTTATATGCTATTTGCATTTCTATTGACATTGCATAATTTATTTCATTTTATACGACATTCTTGAATATTAAACTTAATTCTGAAGCTCTTGCACGGTATTAGTTATTGAATTTCTTAATCTAAGTAGTTGATTTTATATTGAAATAAGAAGAAAATGAGGTGGATCGATATTAGATATAGATGGGATATATAGGTTATAATTTTAGAAGTGCTAAAAGTGTTACTAGTAACCTTATACGGTTTAATTTGATTTGATCAAGTTATTTCAAAAGTATATATTTGTAAATTAGCATACTTGGGATATTGGACATGATATAATATGAATTAAGTGTCATATTACAAGGCCCTTATGTGCATATGATTTTAGAAATGCAAACTAGATAATTCTTTAAGAATCGGATGCGAATCGGTTTGGAGATCGAATGAACGGACATAGGAATTACCTATGGGAATGAATGGTGATTAAGATAGGTTGCAACCAAATAAAAATAGATGAGACACACAAGATTAGGGCTGCAAGATAAGGGAGAAAATCAGATTTGCCATTTACTTGCCACCTCGTGCTTTCTTATTAAGCTTAAGCTAACATCTCAAGCTAACCCTCAAACCCTTCACCCTTAAGCAACGACCAGACCCTCATTTCAGCCATTTTCATCTTCCAAACACACACCTTAAGGTCTCCATGTGATCCAAATTGATTCCAAGTTGAAATAAAAGCAAGCAAAGCAAAGAAGAAGTGATTACCATCAAGTTAGCCTCAAAATCTGCATAGGTAACACTTATCTACGGTTTTGCCTTTGGTTTTCAGATTATTATGAATGGTTTTATGGCTTATTAAGCTTTCAATATCTCTTATAAAAGTGTTAGGAAGTTTTTAGTTAGACTTTGGTGCACAAAGAAAGGGTTTTTGATCACAAACACTTAATAGGAAATACTTGTGGCAGAAACTGTCATCTTACTGTTTTCTTGTGTTTTAGACTTCAAAAGTGTATGGTATGTTGAATAAAACCTATAATTATTACCATTTACATGACCATATATGAGTTAAGAGTATTGGAATGAATTTTTATCAGTTGGAAATTGAAATAGAGAATGATATTGGAGAAACACTCAAACTGCCAAAATAGCAAAATTTGTTTTGGTGTGCTGTGAAGGAAACTGAATTAAGGGAGCTAAATCGATTATTTTTGGTAATAATATGACCTGGTTGTCTCATTATATATGTTATCTAAGTATGGTGAAAATTTTGGAGTGATTGAATATACTTAAGGGTGCCAAAACCATTAATGTCATGAAGTGTGCAAAACTGTCACGGTAGGAAATAATCTGTTTCAGTATGTCGTGAAGAGAGCTGAACTTGGGAAGCTATATCCGTGATTTTTAGCAATTCTATGATATGGTTACATTTATATACATGTTATATAAGTGTGGTAAAATTTTTGGAGTGATTGGATATGTTTAGGGATGTTAAAATTATCATGCAACTAAACTTGACAGCAAGAAAATATGAAAATGTGAATCTGCCACATTTGATCACTTAGCATGTTTCAACCTAGACATGTTGCTATTGAGTGTTAACAATTAGGTACATGCTATTAGAGTTATAATACTTCAATTACATGATGTTTTCATGTATTTAAGATGAGAAATTGAGGTATTTGAGGGGCTATATTAGGTTCTAGTTTGTGAAAGCTTGATTGTTAGCTTATAGCTTAGTGTTTAAGGTCTAGTATGAGATTTTGTGCTTTCAACTTGCCAAATTGGGAATGGTGCTTGATGTTGGGTAATATTATAGGCTATTTTACATCTAAGGTTGGAGAGGAATACTAAACAAATTTAGACTAAGCCACCAACCAAGTGAAAGGTAAGTAAAGATTCATTTGCAACTACAATGCATAGACATAGTAGATGTGTGAATTATATGTAATATCATAAATCATATGTGCATAGTAGAGGGCTCTCCATTGAGCATACATATATGGGCATTGTCATTAGCACGTGCATGCATCATATACTAGCATTGTGATAAATCTTGCATTGCACGGCATGATTCAGAGAAAGGAAAATGTTTTGTTGACCACTACTAGTGTACCGAAGCATGCATGGATTTGCATGGTGTTATGCATGGATTTGCAGGTTCGCGTGCATGGATTTGCATGCGTATGAGTATGCATGGATTTGCATGCTTATATGATTATTGGCCATTGGATTATGGCGGTATACAGAGCTCTTTTCCGGTGCATGAGATAGTAACGTTGGTCAGGGGCCCAAGAAAGAAATGATTTTGAGAGAAATATTTTGATGCATAAAATTGCATTGTGAGCATAGCATTTTGAGTTGCATGACTTGATATTGTGGATTATTCTTTGACATGCATAATCTTTACTTCCTGAGCGTTAGCTCATATAGTTTATGCATTGTAGGTGAGTATGATGATACTTGAAGCATCTTTGGCTGGCTGGTTGGCTGTTGGAGCTCTTGCAGGTGTTTAAGGGAGTGTGTACATGGATGACGACCTGTTGGGCTATTTTGTTGGCTTGTTATATTTTGAGTCTGGTGTATTATGTTTTTGGATTGGTACTATATTTCTCTTTTAAAACTTTACTGTAATTAAGTATGTAAATATTGTGGTCGTTGTGGGTGTTGTGTTTTTATATAAATACTGATCCTTCTATTTTAAACAAGGTTGTGTATGTAAGAAGTGATTTAGCTTTTCTTAAAATGTTAAAAAAAAAAAATATTCCATGCATGCACACAGGTGCTATCATGTCAAATTATATAATATATATCTAGTTGTGTAGTAATTAGGGTGTTACATTATGCAGTTGGAGCAGTGTTAGGATAAAGAAAAGATAAAAAATTTAGTATTATTTACTATGCAAGCCGAACACTTAATGATACTCAACAAAATTACACCACCACTGAAAAAGAATTGTTAGCTGTTGTTTTTGCATTTGATAAATATTGTGTTTATCTTCTAGGTACAAGGTGATAGTGTATAATGATTATGTTGCTATTAGGTACCTCTTTGCCAAAAAGGATGAAAAAACAAGGCTAATCCGGTTGATACTTCTTCAAGAATTTGATCTTGAAATCAAAGATAAGAAGGGAAGTAAAAATATGGTGGCGACTCACTTATCGAGGTTGGAGCATAAAAATGAAAACTTTGAAGGACCAATTAAAGAATTTTTCCCAAATAAGTTTATTTTGGCAATCAAAGATAATTTACCTTAGTATGCAGATTTTGTTAATTATCTTGCAGGTGGATTGTTACCCTTGGACCTCACATATCATCAAAAGAAAAAAATCTTACATGATATGAAATCATAACTATGGGTTAATCCATTGCTCTTCAAAAGGTGTTCAGATTCTGTGCAGAGCTGCATTCCAATGGAGGAAACAAATAAAATTCTTAAGCATTGTCTTCATCCCCATATGGTGGTTATTTTGGACCTACAAGGACAGCTTCTAAAGTATTGTGATCTGGTTTTTATTGGCCAACTTTATGTAAGGATTGTTTTGCTTTTGTGCAGATATGTGACCGGTGTCAAAGGACTGGAACAATTACTAAAGCCATGGGCTTCTTTTGACTAACACGGTGGAAGTTGAACTCTTTGATGTTTGGGGGATTGACTTCATGTGTAATGCCCAGTTCTCTTCTACATAGCCAATAATAAGTATCTTACATGAATATGCATCTAATCAATGTGTATTATTGAATTATGGCATACAAATAATATGATTAAACGAACTTGAATAATTATTATTATATACTCTAGTTATGCTTTAACATGCATTAGTACATGAAATATGAGATCAAACTTTTATTTCTTGACTTAACATATTCCTAAGTGCCTTTTTTACAGTGAAAAACTTGGTATCTCGATTAAGAAAGATTGATGTGTTGAATGACCATGAAATGAAATATTCATATTGCTCCATACTTGTTATATTCTAAAGTGATTATTTACCTACATATTTGCTTTAAATATGTTACATTTGCCTAAGAACTAAAAGTATGCAAATTGGTGCAATTTGATTGGTTGGTTGACTAGGTTGCATGAAATCATTTTAAACCGCATTGCACTTGATTATAACACCAAAGCATCAATTTTTGTCATCTCCTTAGCCCATGAATGTGGCTTTTGGCATGAGAAGACACCAAGCATAATGAAACCAATCATCACCTTCCACACACCTCTCTTTGAAAGGTCAAAGAAATTATTTTCATCTATATTTCTTGTGGAAGTACCTCAAAAATGACCAGCCCTTATTCTCCTAAGTTTCTCCCAAATTTCTACACTCTCATACTCATAAAAATTGAATTCAATACATAGGAATTCATAGAGTACAAACTAGAACAAGTTCCACCCTTTTTAAGCTTGAAAACCATTGATTTTGAAGCCTAATTCCAACTTAATCAAGGTATATTATTTTTCAATATTTCTTATGATGAATTTGTAGTATCTTGGATGGTTACATGTTTTAGTATATTTTTGTATGATTGAAAACTTAAGTAAATTACACTTGAAGCCAAAACCAAGCTAGTTAAGCTAGTTTTTAGCAAAATTGATAGTCTTGTGAAATATGCTTAATCTACTTATTTCTATTAATCTTGTAATGCTTATATTGTGTTTGGAATTTCCTTTGAACGATTGAAAACAATAGCAATTATTTTGCTTAATTGAAGAGTATAATCAATTTAAGTTAGAATCGAATTTATGTCATGTTAATTTCGATTATGTGCATGTTTTAGGGGCTGGCCTAATAATTATGTTGGAATTATTAGTTATTTAATTGGTGCCCTAATGTTTAATGTCTTGAATTAGTAGTAAAATATAGAGTATTCATTGTTTTTAAGGTTATGTAATTGATATGAAATTGTTTACAAAAGATTGAAAAGTGCATATGAACTTTAACTAGAATAGACTAAATAATTTATAGAAAGGATATTAAATGATACATGATTTGATTATGTTAGGTTTAACACATCCTATCTTTCAAAGATATTGGTCTTTTCACTTGCCACAAAGTGGACTTGAGGTAAGTTGAAGTATTCATTTGTTGTATCACAAGAATCATATAATGTTTGTTTATATTTTAATATGATTGTTATTATTTGTCAAATGATGTAATGTTTGATGCATTTATGGTTTATGAAGCATGACACTATTAAGAATATAATGAAATTTTTGAAAATGAAGTATGGTACTTGATTGATGGTTGGGTAGACAAGGGATGCGGAAGGGATCGGCGGACCTAACAAATGGTGGCAAATACTTGAGGTTTAAAAATTGGTATAGGAAAGCCACAATGAATGAGATAGAATACGGCTAATACCTAAGGTTGAAAGACCAAGTATGGAAACCCCGTATTAGTTCTCTTATTGGCCAATCATTATGAACATGTTTCGAAAACCATGGTCTATCGCTATTAGTTAGGTACCACACTTCAAGGGCCCTAAAGAATGATTTATGAATAAAGTTATTAAATAGAATAATGTATTTAATGATTTATGAGATGTGCATATATGTTATTTGTTATTGCATCAGTTTCATCTTACTGAGCCTTTACTCATTAGATAGATGTGATGCAGGTGAAAATATACAAGTTTAGAGGTTGACTGAGTCTCTGGAGTAGCCGGACAGAGATTTGTTCATATGCCATGCTTCGAACTGTTTTGTCATTTATTTTGAAAACTCTGTTTTGTTTTTAAATAAATTGCTCTATTATGGTTTTGTAAACATATGTACTCAGTTTTGATATATGTATATGGTGTGTTTAAAACGATTCAAGTTCTTTCTCTAATAGCTAAAAATGAGAACTTTTATTAAAACCATAACTCTAATATTAATAAAAAATTAACATTTATTGATTTCACTGTATCAGCTTGTTTAGGCTCTACAGTTAGGTTAAGGGGTGTTACAGTTTGTGGTATCAGAGTAGAGGTTTGGTCGTTCTTGTAGATAGAAGAAGGCATATGAACACATCTTGGTTGGGAAACTCGGTCAACTACTTGTTTATTTGCCTTTATGTTTATTTGATTATATGTCATTCCATGTTATTGTCTTGATTATGCATTTATTATTAGCTAATGAATGGAATGAGATTAGGTAATGCATATCAGGTCATGGCACCAAAAAAGAAGACAATGGATGATCATGAGGGTAATCATAGTGTGGTGGACAATTTGACTGATCTCATTCAGCAACAAACTAGAATGCATGGTGAATAGATACAACAATTGCTAGATATGCAACAAAGAACCCAAGAACAGAATCAGCGACTTCCTCCACTACAAGCTCGACAAGATCCTTCACAGGCTGTATATGAGAAGTTTAGAAAGATAGAACCTGTTGATTTTACTAGTGGGTCTGATCCTATAGTTGCAGAGGAATGGGTTAAATTATTGGATACTATCTTTGACTACATGAGAATTGATGATGCTGAATAAGTTCCACCATTTTTAAGCTTGAAAATCGTTGATTTTGAAGCCTAATTCCAACTTAATCAAGGTATATTCTTTTTCAATATTTCTTATGATGAATTTGTAGTATCTTGGATGGTTACCTGTTTTAGTATGTTTTTGTATGATTGAAAATTTAAGTAAGTTTCACTTGAAGCCAAAACCAAGCTAGTTAAGCTAGTTTTTAGCAAAATTGATAATCTTGTGAAATATGCTTAATTTACTTATTTCTATTAATCTTGTAATGCTTATATTGTGTTTGGAATTTCCTTTGAACGATTGAAAACAATAGCAATTAGTTTGCTTAATTGAAGGGTACAATCAATTTAAGTTAGAATCGAATTTATGTTATGTGAATTCGGATTGTGTGCATGTTTTAGGGGCTGCCCTAATAATTATGTTTGAATTATTAGTTATTTAATGGCTGCCCTAATGTTTAATGTCTTGAATTAGTAGTAAAATATAGAGTATGCATTGTTTTTAAGGTTATGTAATTGACATGAAATTGTTTACAAAAGATTGAAAAGTATATACAAACTTTAATTAGAATAGACTAAATGATTTATAAAATAGATATTAAATGGTACATGATTTGATTATGTTAGGCCTTTAACACATCCTATCTTCCAAAGATATTGGTCTTTTCACTTGCCACAAAGTGGACTTGAGGTAAGTTGAAACTTTCATTTGCTGTATCACAAGAATCATATAATGTTTGTTTATGTTTTAATATGATATTGTTTGTCAAATAATGTAATGTTTGATGCATTTATGGTTTATGAAGCATGACACTATTAAGAATATAATGAGATTTTTGAAAAGAAAGATGGCCGGGTAGACAAGGGATGCGAGAGGGACCGACGGACCAAATAAATGGTGGAAAATACTTGAGGTTGAAAAACTAGTATAGGAAAGTCATAATGAATGAGATAGATACGGCTAATACCTGAGATTGAAAGACCAAGTATGGAAACCCCGTATTAGTTTTCTTATTGGCCAATCATTATGAACAGGTTCCAAAAATCATGGTCTATCGTTATTAGTTAGGTACTACACTTCAAGGGCCTTAAAGAATAATTTATGAATGAAAGTTATTAAATAGAATAATGCATTTAATGATTTATGAGATGTGCATATATGTTATTTGTTATTGCATTAGTTTCATCTTACTGAGCCTTTAGCTCATTAGATTCATGTGATGTAGGTGGAAATGTACAGGTTTAGAGGTTGATTGAGTCTCTAGAGCGGGTGGACAGAGATTTGTTCATATGCCATGCTTCAAACTGTTTTATAGTTTATGTTCAAAACTCTGTTTTGTTTTTAAATATGCCGCTCTGTTATAGTTTTGTAAACAGATGTACTCAATTTTGATAGATGTATATAGTGTGTTTAAAACGATTCAAGTTCTTTCTCTTATAGCTAAAAATGAGAACTTTTATTAAAACCATAACTCCAATATTGATGAAAAATTAACATTTCTTGACTTAACATTTCTCAAAGTAATACCAAGGTATTGCTTAAATTCTTGCACAAATATATTTTCACTCATTTTTGCATACCTAGAGCAATTATAAGTGATGAAGGTTTTTATTTTTGCAATAAAATATTTAATAACATGTTGACTGAGTATGGTGTAAGACACAAGGTAGCTCTTGGATATCATCCTCAATCAAATGGACAAGCTGAAATCTCAAATCGGGAAGTGAAGCAAATCCTTGAGATAATGGTAAGCATTAATCGAAAGGATTGGGCATAAAAGTTTGATGATGCATTGTGGGCATACCGCATAACATATAAAACTCCTATAGGTATTCGATTACTTTATGGAAAAGCTTGTCACCTCTCCGTTGAGTTAGAACATAGAGCATATTGGGTTGTGCAATAATTAAATTTTGA
This sequence comes from Paulownia fortunei, assembly GCA_019321725.1. Lineage (NCBI taxonomy): Eukaryota > Viridiplantae > Streptophyta > Magnoliopsida > Lamiales > Paulowniaceae > Paulownia > Paulownia fortunei. The sequence goes on from CM033108.1 coordinate 10,156,675, forward strand.
TATAAAGGCAATAGGAGAAAAAATATTGTTGCAACTCAATGAAATGGAGAAATTTAGGCTTGATGCCTATGAAAATGCTAAAATCTATAAAGAAAAAAAATAATGGCATGATAAAATGATCTTGAGAAAGGAATTTTAACCCGAACAACTTGTGTTGCTTTTCAATTCTAGATTTAAACTTTTTTTGGAAAAATTAAAATCCAGATGGTCTGGTCCCTTTATTGTCAACAAGACATTTCCATTTAGGGCGGTTGAGCTCAAAGGTAAGGATGACATATTATTTTGTGTCAGTGGATAGAGGTTGAAATATTATTATGGCAATAAAATTTGGAAGATGTCTAATCTTCCACTTGAAGAAACAACCTAAGATATTCAGTTTCGGTCTAACTAAAGACTTTAAATGAAGCGCTTCTTGGGAGGTAACTCAAGCTTTTTTTTTCTTATTTTTGTAAGTGTTGTTATTTTTGCGTTGTTTCATATCATGATGATTGTTCCTTGATATTTTACTCTATTTTGCAAGTTAAAGGCTAAATACCACCCATTTTTAGGAAAGTCCCATTGTTTTACAATTCTTTCAATCATTGAGAGACAATGCTTATATTAAGTTTGGGGGGGGGGGAGTTTTTAGAGTTTAGGATTATTGCTTGTTGCTTGAAAAGTTTAGTGATAAACTATGTGCATACTTGAAAAAAAAAAGTAAATTTTAGAATTTGTATGTTTGTTTACATTTCTAAACATTAAAATTTAGTTTTATTTACTTTATGAGGTCTTGTGAATTTTGATGCACTAAGTAATTTGTTGAGTTATATTTAATTGTTTAGAGACAATTTATATGGATTAATTATTTTTTAAATGGTCCCACCAACCTCTAGAACTTATTTGATCATTAGTCGAGGTGAAATCCTAGGTGACATAACATTAGGGAGATGATGATTTATGCTATTTTTCAACCATTTGAGCCTTTGAAGCCAACCTATACTTGAATTATGTCCTAGTGTCTCCTCTTGAGCTTATTGAAATAATTCTTTGGACAACCTGTACATATTATCAAGCTTCATGAAAAAAATAATCAATATTCTACCATTTTTTCTTCTCATTTACACAATCATTCTTGAATGAATTGTTGTATTAAAACAAAAGAGAGAGAAAAAAAAACAAAAACAAAAACAAAAATAAAGAAAAGAAAAGATTGAAAAGAAAAGAAAAATAAAGAGATTATGAATTGAGGTGTATGATTTGAACTCCCTAAAACAAATAGATCTCCATTGCATACAACAAAAAAAGTAAGTTTCGGGGGTAATCTAAGATCAAAAAGAAGAAAAATGGGATGTTCAATAAAGAAAAATGAAGGGATTGATGAAGAAGTTGGTGCTTATTCATTAAGGTTCTAGTATGGTTGTGTAAAATGGGTAATTTTAGCTACAATTTTTCATATTTTCCTACCATTACCCAAGCCTCACAATACAAGCTTTGTAAATACTTTTGATCTTTGATGCTATAATCTACCTACATTAATGGAGACTAGTGTGGAAAAATAAGCCTATGGAGTTTAGTGAGCACTTCAAAAGTGGATCAAATATGAGTAGTTGGTTTTACAAACCTATCCGGATGATAAATAAAAGTTGATAAACTATTACTTTCACACACACACACAAGACCATGAAGTTAAGTGAAACCAATATACATGTTAACATGTAAACTTGGTATATTTTTCTAATATTTTGAGATGAGATGTTAGAAAAATCTTTCTTGACTTTGGTAACTTGATTCATAGGGGGATTGTTATGAGAATTTCATGTTTGATGCTTGAGGACAAGCAAATCTTCAAGTTGTTCCAATTTTATCTAAAAAATTAAGTGATGATTAAACAAAGCAGAATATAAAAATTGCAAAAGTCAAGAGTGAGTTCTTAGAAGTAATACAACAAACACCTTATGAGCAAGAAATTCTAGATGAATGACTCACCTAATTATCACCTATGTTATTCCTTCCAAAACATACCAATTTAAGTCAACAATACATGTAAGTTAAGAATTTCTAAGATTATCAATTCCCTCTCTTGAGTGCCGAATTGATTATGAGTTCTAATATGAATTTCAATATTTCTATAAAAACTCAAGAATAAAACTCTACAAAAGTTCAATGAATTCTTCTTCAAAACTTCAAAGGTTTTATAAACTTCTCAACTTATGATTCCTAGGTTGTGTTATCCCTATAATCATGTATAATCTTTCCTCTCTCGAGTGTCGAATCTCATACATCAAACAATCTCAATTAGTAGTCAAATAATCAAGATGAAATACTAAACAAGATAATACAAACAAGATGAATAACTTGAACTAATATTGTTTGGAATTCAAAACATAGGATCAAATAAGATTACATTATCCTCTACAAAGAAAAGTTTAGTTCATAATGGATGAATACAACTTCAAGAAATACATAAGAAAGAACATGAAAATTGTTCATCAATTTGTGAAGTGGAAGTAATGGCTGAAGCTCCCATTGTCTACATGAATGGCTTGTCTCTAAGAATGGTTCTTTGTCTCTAAGAGTGGCTTCCTCTTCTTCAAGAATGGCCTTCTTCTCTCCAAGTCTCCCCTTCTCCTTGTTCTTTCTTCTTTCTTGGCTTCTCCTCACTCCTCTCCCCTAAAAAAAACTAATTTTGAGGCACTTGGAATCCCTCAAAATAGATGGGAAATGCCCTAAAGAGGGAAAATGCCCATTTTGACCTAGCTTGTCCTCTTGGCAGCTCCTAGACGTTGCCTATTCTATCTAAAACAGTGTGTACAGTGCCTAGGCGTTACATGGGAGCGTCTAGGCACTGTACTTGCTGTCCAAAATCAATTTCTGCAGCATTTATAACCTTTTTCAACCGATGGTTCACCACTTTCTAGGCCAACTTGGCTTTTAGTGTTTTCATATTAATTGTAGATCTATGTCTTGGCTTTCTAGTGGCACTTGAATTAACTAAATATAACATATGTGGAGAGAGTTATGCCTGAAATACCAAGATGTGTCATCCTAAGAAATTTCAGCCCAATGCTGACTCTTGAACCGATATTTCTTATTAAGATCGATAGAATTCGATTTTTTGGTAAAGATAACAGTTATAGATATGAAATCAAAATCAAAATGATATTGTAGCAAAGATTTATGATGGAAATACGAAAACTGCCATCAGTCGCACCACAATTCGGATTCTTCAACATTTCAACCAAGTTTTTGGTTTCTTTCCATTTTCTTCTTCTTTTGTCATTACCTACAAGATTTCAAACTAAATACATAAAAAGTAACAAAAACACTTGAAAACAAACCAAATGTTAATCAAAAGATATATGAATTGTTGGTATAAAACCAATTTGAACTACGGTACTTGATGTAATTTTTGATTATAATCTCTGTGGATACTCAACTCAACTCACAGTTTCATTAATACTTGACATCGTGCACTTGCGGTTTGCAAAATATTTCATAAACAACTACACTTGGAGTCCTTGGTGAATGTTTTGAGAGGCCATCAAAATTGTTCGAGAGGAGCTTAAGGAATCTGAATTCCTTCTTACCCTTCATCAACCAGATTGCTTGAAAAGTATAATCGCGTAACTTTAGTTGTTTAATTTTATTAAACGACCAATCAGAATTGCAAACTGAAAATTGCATCAAATCCGTGATAGGTATATTTACATATAATGTTTGATTTTATTTCAATTGTTGAAAATTTTTAAATTTCCGCTATGCTTGCAATCCCATTATGCGAACCCAACACCAAACCCTCATATCTTCCTCAAAAATCCATTTATAAATTGAAATCCACTTTGCAAAGCTTTTCGGCCCATAGAAAATCTCTTTAAATAATATTTGAATTACTTCAAATTAAACATCATGTGAATAGTCACATACAAAACACTTTTGCGAGAAAATGATCAAACATCAGCAATATTTTGTTCCATTTTTTCCTTTTTTTTAATTCACTTGGTCCCACAACTTTTGGTGTATGTAGACTAAGATCATATGATTACTAATTGATTTCTTCCAGCTTCAAGCCAAACATTTCTTCCTTATTTCCATTGCAATTTTTCTTTTTCTTTTTTCAACGATCTTTTGGGCAAAATTTTGGCAGGAAATTAATAAACAACTCGTGAAGATTTTGAAAATTTACTTTCTTGCATTTCCTAAGCTTTTAAGGATGAAAAGTTTCCAATTTAACACTTCAATCAGCCACTATAAAAGAAGAGACTTGTGCTTTTATTTCATTAATCACCCTGAACTATTGAATTTTCTCGATAGCTATCTTTGTTCTTCTGCTTTTGGTGATTGAATTTCTTTCTCTTTCTTTTTTTTCGGATCATTCCTTTCTATTCTTGTAGGTACCAATTCTCAAATATAACAATGGCGGAGAGTTCCTAATTGGCTTTTGGAAGTTGAGTTTACTGTGACCCTGCGAGAGCAGTGATGAAATAGGTTAAGAATATGATAACCTATTTTAGGTTAAGAATATGCAAACATATGCACTGAAAAATATGCAAAATAGGTTAAGAATATGAAATAGACTGCACTGAAATTCATCAAAAGAAAGCATGTATTTGGGTCTTTTCATATTCTTAACCTATTTTTTTCTCTTGTTGCTCTTTTATAGATTACCCATAGCCTATTTCAAAGATACTTCTTCTTCCTTTGGAGTCCAATACTTGGTGATCATTGACAATGAGAGTTAATCCATACAAAAATGCATAATTTCGGTAGTATATGATTCCCCAGTGGTCGATACGCAAGCAATGGCCAAGGTTGAAGAATCCATCTTACTTGGAGGAATAATCCTGGGAGATTCCTTTGAGTAAGACTTCCAAGGAGTGGGCTTTGCAAGCAACTCATCATCAGCAATCAAGTGAGCTAACTCCATTGCGAACATTAGGTCGCCGCATCATTAAAGGTAATGCCAAGTAGGGGGATACAATCCAATTCACCAGTGAGTTTCACTCTATCAAGGGATTGGGAATAAAACAAAGATATCCTCAGTCGCTGGGGGCATAAGCTTCTTGAGGCATAAATATATAATCCAGTGTATGCTTCGTTATTCATTTACGATCGCAATTCTAACATAGGCATGGTGTCCACTTACCAACACATTGTTGATTTTCCTTAGAGAATTATCCATATCATTATAGGATTTGTACACTCTTGTAGGTCGTCCAATAACCGAATTTCTTTATGATGAAGTTGTTCCCTGTGCCAAGGAGCTGACTGGCATCAATGAGGTAGGAAGTAGATTCGTCCCTTGCTCTTGCAACTAGTACTTCATGCTTATCATCTACTTCATATGAGTGCGAATAGAGATTAACCTTCTTGAGTATCCATCGATGAGTGGATCAGATTTTGGTTAAAGAAGGCTGCTAGGTACCATTCATCTCCTCCAGTTAGCGAGAAGAAGATTGTCCATCCTAAATTAACTCACAATCCACTTGGCGACTTCGGTATACACGGAGATGTTAGAATAGGATTCCCAATGCCCCAATTAGATTGAGTATATTATACTCTTTTCCTTTCAAAAGATAATCTTATTGGGAATTATATTAATAAAAAGACATTTTTTTTACCTTATGTCTTACATTTTTCTTTCTGCATATTAGATAAAGTCCTTAGACCAAATTTAGCTATGGGGCACACGCATATGATGGTAATCATGGAACATGCCTATAAGGTTTTAGTCTTAAATAAGTGCAAAGTCAAGGATTTTTTTAGATGGGACATCAAATAGCTCAGTAAGACTCGTACATACAATGCATGCTTGTAAGACAAGGATGTCGCATTCCATTGGCATTAGGTTAGAGATATATATGTGGGTGGTTGTTAGAGAACAAGTACATTGAATATGGCCCACAAGAAATTTTTAGTTGGAGGCTTTGCGTGTCGAAATAAGAATTTTTATGTTGCGATAGTTCCCAGCTAGTCCTTAGACTTGAGGTATGATGGTAGCCTTATTTTCATCCTGCAACACTTGATATATCTTTTGATTACTTAATAATCACAAAAGGGGTATGTTGGGTGTTGCATTGGTGTGCATGAAGGTCTATCAGTGGCTAACATAGAATTTGACACTTGTCTTTTATTTAACAAGGGAATGTCTTATGTTTTCATAATTCATGATTCAAAGACTTGGCTAAGGTAAGATAAATCATGATTCATTAAGAATCATCCGAACTTGAAATGGAATCACAGTTATTGAATCATTTAAGGTTTCGACTTATAATCCATAGATTCAATCAAGAGATTAGTTGTCGAAAGGACCATACGTGTATGATACTCACAACTGAAATAGGTTTACTCGCTATTTCACTTAAGTCTAGTTTATTATGATTACTTGTTAGGTATTTTTATGAATAGTGAGGTTCTTGAAATTATGGAGTTAATTTCAGGGGGATTAATTAATTAGATTAATTAATCGAAATAATTGTTATTCATAAGTTGCAAATATTATAAACCCACTACTAGTTAGTAGTGAACCTAAGAGGGTCACACATCTTTATTTTTTGGAAAGCAACATTTCTATTTTGGAATTTTTCCAATGGTTGGAAATTAATTAGTTAATATTGATTAATTAATTAATTAGGGGTTCTATTTAATTTAATAGTTAAATTAAATTATTTAATTGAACCTAATATGATTAGGAAGCCCAGTTGGAGTAAATTATAAGTAATCAATTGGATTGATTAATATAGGTTTAAATCAATTGAATTATTCTTGATTTTTTTAAGTCCAAAACCAAAAATTAAAGTGGATCACTTAAGAAGCCGAATAGAAGATGGAGAGGATAATTAAAATAAATATAATTTATTTAATTAAATTTAATATGATCGAGTTTTATGAGATAAAAAATCGGCCATTAGGTGTTTATTTTATATGAATATATTTTTTATATATATTTGATATATACTTATCTTGATATTATTTGAAGAGTTCAAATTATTATAAAAAATATATATAGACTATTCTTGATGACTAATGTAGTTTCAAATACGTCCACATACATTAGAGAGAGAAAAATAAAAATTGTTGGAAGATTTAAAATCCTACTAAAATAAAATTTTGAAGTGATTCAAAATTAATGAACTCTCCAAGAGTTGGAGAGTGAAAGAATTTTCGACCCCTATATACATAGGGAGGGCTAAAAATTACATAGTGATTTATCAGAAAAATAATTATATCTTATCTTCTATTTTTCTCTTCAATAAAAGAAAAGAAAGGAAATGAAAGAAAAGAAAAGTTATTTTTTTGAAAATCTTTATTTTCTTGTTCTTTAAGGAAAATAGGTTTCTTGATATTCTCTTCACTACAAAATTTCAATAACTTAAAGAATTAATCTTTATTATTCTTGAAAGTTTGTTCTTGATATATCAGTTGGATTAAAGGACAAACATTACTTTGGATCTAGAATAGAAAATGATTTTAAGAATAATAGCGGATTCTTTTAATCAGTGTTCTTCAAATTGTGGATCTCATAGAAGGGAGACACGTGGATCCCTGCGAGTTCTGATAAGCAAGGAATATAGCAATTGACTGCTTCGTCCCTACAACAACCGGAGTTCTTGAAAGGTATAATCCAAATTTAATATATTTATTGATATATATATTCACTTGAATAAGTGCGATTATTAGAATCATTTTTTAATTGAGAGGATAAATTTATTTTTTATAAAATTTTAAATTTTTCACTGTGTATGCCCCTGCGATTATAGCGAAGCCAACAGGAGAATGGTGCCCCTCGGAGAAGGCTTTATTTTCAAAGTTTGGAGTTAAAGAGAGCTCGAGAGAAGAAACATACTTGGCGGCATACTTAACTTGTTGGCTTGGCATATTTGTTCTTCCCAGTGACGGCATCAACTTGATACGTCCTACTACTTTCAAAATGGTGAGCATCATGGCAAGTGGGCAAATGGTGGGCCTTGTAATTCTCCTCTTAGTAAGCATCTACAAAGGCATAAATAAGATCGTGAATTCTCTAACACCATCCCGCGTGAGTTCAACATTCTCCATCCACTTTGTCTATAGTTGATTAGCGTATTGCATCAAGACTTATCACCAAGTTTGGCAAGGAGTATGAGGCCCTAAAATAGCGATCTTTCTGGGTGAAGGAAACACAAGATACTATGATCCCAAAGATTCTCGCAAGTGAACCCACAAAGGAGACCTTGTTTCTTGGACTTGCACCATGATTACCAAGAGCAAGGATTGCTTATATGTCGAGGGAATGCAGAGAGATTTGAGCAAAACTACTTATTTCCATTCGCCCGAGTTTTCATTCTTTGCGACAAGGTTGACACTTCATCATTGAGCCTTATAGTCTCCATCGATTTAGTCGTCAATTTGGATTCTATAAAGTGATGTCGGGAGCTCTCACACGAGATATCCACAAAGCTTATTTAGAAGAAGGAGTTCACTATTGAAATTTGTGCACCTTGTCCAAGTCTATGTCTAAGGCGCATCTTCCTTGTATGTCCCCAAATGCAAAGAAGTTCTTGTTAGAAGATTATAAGTAGTGGACCAAAGTTTATGGAAGTTACTTTGAAAAAAACATTACGAGCTTGATCAATTTAAACCCAAGTAAGATCTCACCCAAAGGCAAGGAGCACGATAATGGAAATGGTCCACTTTATTATTCCCCACATATGCATGCCATTTCTCTTCCTGAAGAATACAACACTTAAACCATCGAGCCTCTCAAAGCCAACAAGAGGAATAGTACTTCTCACCCCATTGAGGAAAGTGGTAGTAGTAATGTGGACCATTAGCTAAGAGATATTGGCATTCATATTATTATAAGCAACCCATGTCAAATGGAGAAATTTGTTGAAGAGGTTATTTCTCATTTTTTCTTTTGTTCTTTTCCTTTTTTTTAGTATAAGAAATAAGTTCTTTTCTAACTTACACATGTAATGTTTGAGTTGGAGGAAGAACTTATTAACATTGATGACGAAGGATCATAAAATAGCCAAAGATTGATCTTGGGGCCTAACTTGTTGGCCACAATTCCTCCAGTTGACAAGGCAATACAAAAAGAGACTTTCAACTTAACTAGAGCTAAATAAACACCTCAGTGGCCAGCAACTTTAGTGTTTGAAGGTGAAAAGTTTATACTTAATCATCAAAAAGAGTACCTTTAGAAGTTATAAAGTGATCTTTGCGAAAGGATAACAAGTACTTCAGTTGACTCTATTTTATCCATCAAAGATGATGTGTTTGTGCTTAAGTCCATAAAGAGCTTCAACAATTTTGACATCTCTCTTTCAGAAGAATTATTGAAAGCATTTTTTGCCAAGGCTGCTACTTATGATGAGGCAAGGTCAACATCCTCCGAAAAGACATCTAAATAACTTCTTTTTCATGATTCCTCTCTTTTTCGTCCATGTTTTTAGGTCAAAAGAATTCCCCATATTTGTATTGGAATATTCCTTTTAAAGTCCTCTAAAAAAATCCCAAAATCGGACTTAAAAATCATGTTTTTAAATTTTCACGAACTGGGGCTGCGACTCTAATTTCTAGGGTCATGGCTCCAAACATTCTATCTAACTAGCACCACGACTCTGATTTTTGGGGCCATGGCTCCAAACTTTCTATCTAGTTAATGTTGCGGCTCTAATTTTTGGGGCTGCGGCGTCAAACCTTCTGTCCAATTAGCATCGTAGCTTTGATCATTCTTCTTATAAACCATTTGTGAGCTCTTTCTAGTTTGACTTAACCTTTTGTGCCTTTTAATAAATTGTAGTTACAGCCTTTCTTTCAAACGACACTTGAATCAACTTAATATGACATATGTGGATAGAGTTATGCCAAAACAACGAAGACTGCCGCATCAGGAAGTTTCAGTACATGCTTAACTGTTTAGTTAAATTTTTCTCTTTGAAATCAATTGTAATGGGATCAGTTGTCAACAAAAAATTTATAGATCTATAACTTGTCTTTCCATTAAGATAAGAATCAGGTCAATAGAGTTTTGGATCATAAAGTTATGCCTAAAATACAAAACTTGCCGCAGTGGCACCGTGTCAATGAAATTTTGTTCAAGAATGCTTGTTTCAACTTCATTTTGGCTCATTTTTTATCTCTTGATCCCCAAATTCCTATCATACACAAAACATTAATAAAAATCTAACATTAACAAGAACAAAGCGAGGAGACATAGTGGATTTGATACAAAACATGGAAAAATATACATTTATCACCTATAAGCTAATTAAACAAGAAAAGAGACACTCTAGTCTGGAAAAAGACAAGATCATTTAGAAGGAGGTGGAGAAGTTGTTGGAAGCTGGTCATATAAAAGAGATCCAATTTCTTGAATAGTTATCAAATGTAGTCCTGGTGCTAAAAACATAAGAAAAATGGAGAATGTGTATCGACTTCCGAAATCTAAACAAAGCTTGTCCTAAAGATTATTACCCTTTACCTTGGATTAACTAGTTGGTTGATTCTACTTTGGGGTGTGAGCTACTAAATATGATGGATGCCTCGCAAGGGTATCACCAATTCATGTTAACACCAGAGGACTAAAAAAAGTACATTTTATCACTTGCATAAGAACTTATTGTTATGTGATTATGCTTTTTGGACTAAAAAACACAGAAGCAACATACCCAAGCTTAATAGATAGGATGTTTCGAGGTCAGCTTAGACGAAACATGGAAGTGTATGCAGATGACATGCTGGTGAAAAGCAAAAAAGGCCGAAGCTCATGTGGCAGATTTGGCAAAGGCTTTTGGAGTGCTTAGGAGGTATGGTATGAAATTAAATCCTTCTAAATGTTCTTTTGGGGTCAGATCGGGAAAATTCTTGAGCTACATGGTAACAAAAAAAGGTATAGAAGTAAACCCAAAGAAAGTGAAGGCCATGTAAAATATGGCTCCTCCAAATAGCATTAATAAAGTCCAGCAGCTCACAGGCAGGATAGCAGCCCCAAGTCGCTTCATCTCCAGGTCGATAGAGAGAAGTTTATCTTTCTTCAAGGTCTTAAGAAAGGCTAGCAAGTTTGAATGGATTGATGAGTGTCAGAAAGCCTTTGATGAATTGAAAGCGTTTTTAGCAAAGCTACCTTTACTAACTAAACCATTGCTAAGATGTCTAATCTTCCACTTGCGGAAGCAATCTAGGTATCCAGTTTCGGTCTAGCTAAATACTTTAAATAAAGCACTTCTTGGGAGGCAAACCAAGCTTTTTTTTCTTGCTTTGTGAGTGTTGTTATTCTCGTGTTGTTTCATATCATGATGATTGCTCCTTGATATTTTACTCATTTTTGTAGGTTAAAGGATAAAGACCACCCATTTTCAGGAAAGTCCCCTTGTTTTACAATTCTTTCAATCATTGAGGACAATACTTATATTAAGTTTGGGGGAGTTCAAGAGTTTAGGGTTATTGCTTGTTGCTTGAAAAGTTTACTAACAAACTATGTGCATACTTGAAAAAAAAAGTAAATATTAGAATTTGTACGTTTGTTTACGTGTCTAAACATCAAAATTTGGTTTTAGTTACTTTATGAGGTCTTGTGAATCTTGATGCACTAAGTAGTTTGTTGAGTTATATTTAATTATTTAAAGACAATTTATACGGTCTAATTATTTCTTAAATGACCCCACCAATCTCTAGAACTTGTTTGATCACTAGTCGAGGTGAAATCCTAGATAGCATAACATTAGGGAAATGATTTAGGCTATTTTTGGACCGTTTGAGCCTTTGAAGCCAACCTATACTTGAATTATTCCCTAGTGTCCCCTCTTGAGCTTATTAAATCAATTCTTTGGACACCCTATACACATTATCGAGCTTAAAAAAAATCTAATATTCTACCCTTTTTCATCTCATTTACACAATCATTCTTGAATGAATTGTTGTATTAAAAAAAAAAAAGAAGAAGATGAAGCACAAATAAAAAGAAGAAAATATTGAAAAAGGATGAAAAAGAAGAGATTATGAATGAGCATATAACTAGCATGTAGTGCATGAATCATATTGACCAAGTGAGTAGTGTGAGACTTGGGTATTACACCTATGGTTTAGCCTTTGATTTTCAGATTATTCTGAATGAGTTTATTGTGTATTAAGATTTCAATATCTCTTATAAAAGTGTTAGAAAGTTTTTAGTTAGACTTTGGTGCACAAACAAAAGATTTTTTATGACAAACACTTAAAAAATGGAAAGAAGATGATGAATAATGATTTCTGCATAATCTCACTCTCGGTGTCGGAGTGTGTAGTACACACACCATGATATGATGCTCCAAATTAACAACGGACACCACCATTAGATTCGGGAGATCAAAATATGGGAGAGTAGTCAATAAAACGTTGCTGAAAATTTTGAGAAGGCAGCGCGTGTACTTCACGCGCCCCCGCGGGCGAGTAGACTACACAGAAGCCCAACCAAACATGTCCTTAGAACAGTTCCGGCGCGTGTGGGCTGTTCTGATGGCCATTTTTGGCCAGAAAAATATATTTACGCTCAAAATTTAATTTTTGATTTTTCTATAAATTAAAATTAATTTTTCAGTTGATAAAAATATTTTTCCTGAATTTTATATTATTAAATTTGGTGAAAATTACAGAAAAATATTTTTTGAGCAAGAAAAATTCTGAATTTTTTTTTGTAAATTTTGGAAATTTATTTTGAGATAGTGGCTACTCAATGGGAGTATTGGGACATTTGTAGTAGACTTAGCCATCTTGAAAATGTTAACCAGATCTATAAGGTTAGTTTTGTAACACCCCCCAACACTAAATATACATATTGATATAACAATAATTTTGACAAGGTAGCACATGTGTGTCCATGTGTGTATATATATGTTTGTTTTTTTTTTCAAATGTAGTACTTTGAGAAAATAGTAAAATGGTTTCTCACATATAACCCCGTATATAGAAAAATTATCGTTTATACAAAAACACAACACCTATCACAGTCACGATATTCTCAAACTTATTTACTATAAAATTTCAAAAGTTATATAAGACACGACATCCTAAAGTTATAATACGATAAACTTAAAAATTAAAATAATAGTCAATACTTTCGAAAGAAATAAGGACATTTTGCATTTTGCATCCCTTTACATATAGACAATAATTTATACAATAATAATAATTATACAAATTAGAATATCCCAAGACACAACTAATAGGTTGTCATCCATATATATTGTTCCTCATAACCTGTAGGAACCCTGACGACTTGTCCAATAAGTCCATAGTATCAAGTATCACCACACTCACCTACAATGCATAAACTATATGAACTAATGCTCAACAAGTAAAGATTATGCATTTCAAAGAATAATCCAGAATATCAACTCATGCATCTCAAAATGTTATACCCACAATGCAATTCCGTGTATCAAATAATTTCTCTCAAAATCTTTTTCTTCTTGGGCCACTGACCAATGCTACTATCCTATGCACCAGAAAAGATCTCTGCACACTGCCATAATCTAATGGCTAATAATCAAATAAGCATGTAAATCCCTATATGATTTATCAAAAATATTTTTCTTTCTTAGAATCATGCCGCACAATGCAAGATTTATCACAGTGCTCATATATGATGCATGCACTTGCCAATACCTATGTATGTATGCTCAATAGACATGAATGACAGTAATACGTGTCCTCTGCTATGCACATATGATCTATGATATTACATATAAATAACATATTTACTATGTCTATGCATTGTAATTACAAATAAATCTTTACTTACCTTTAATCGGTTGTGTGTTACTTCTAGGTTTCTCAAGTATTACTCCTCAATCCTAGATGTGAAACAATCTGTAAAAATACAAGATATCAATCACCATCCTCAATTAACAAGTTCATTATACCTAATGTAGTATAAAGATCTTGAATCTCAATTTAACTAAACCACTTTACACCTTAGAAACTATAACCGAATACAACCTTCTATGTACCTTCGTTCAACATCTTAAATGGATACTAACCTCATTTAGTTGATGTATTATAACTCTTTTAACATCTCCCTAAATGTTAGGATCAAATACACCTATGTTGGAACATATTAATGAACCAAATGAGACATATTCATAATTTTACATTTTTTTTGTTGTCATATTAATTTGCATGATGATTTTGACACCCATAGATATATTCATTCACTCCCCAATTTTTATTACACTTAGATAACATAAAAGAAAATGTAAACATGTCATAGAATGGCTAACACTCATGGATATAGTTTTCCAAGTTCATCTCCTTTCACAACATACTGAAACAGATTTTTCCTACCGTGATAGTTTTGTGCACTTAATGACATTAATGGTTTTAGCACCCTCACATATATTCAGTCACTCCCAAATTTTGACCACACTTAGATAAATATACACAGAGACAACTAGATTATAGTATTTCCAAAACTAATGGATTTAAAGTTGCAAAACTAGTCCCCTTCACACAGGACATAATCTGAAATTCGATTGTGACAGTTTTGAGCATCTCTTCTATATCATGCCCTATTTCAATTTCTAACCACTAAAAATTTATTACAATACTCTTAAATAATATGTGAACATGTATATGATTATACTTATAGGTTTTATTCAATATACCATACACCTTTGAAGCCTAAAGCACAAGAAAACAACAAGGTGACAGTTTTTGATTAAAATATTTTGAGCTTACCCTTCACTCTTCATGTATTTTGGAAAAGATGGGGGATTGTTTGGATTTCGTTTCCAAATACCTTAAATATATATATATATAAATAATACTAATAAATAGTCAGTTAATAAAATTAAGACTCCTAACCGTTATTAACTCCAACTATTGTGACTTTTAGAAAAAGAAAGCCGAAAGGATACATCCACTCCATATAACCTTTTTTTCTCCTTTTAAACTGTAAGAAATAGTAAATGGGTTAATGGGTCGTCCATGAGGACTGATTCGACCCACAAGGTTAAAAAAAATAAAATGATTTTTGGTGGGAGTGGTTTTTTGAAAACCACCCCATAACCAATGTAAAAGGAAACTTCCCTAAAACTTTTCACTGCCTTTTTGACAACAGCATTCTCTCTCTGTAAAAAAAAAACAACGTAAGAAAGAAATTTGAAGAGAAAGAGGGCTATTGTGATCAAAATTTGAAGAACATCACCATTTGAGAAAGTATTTAGATTGTGGATTAAAACCCCTTCCGTATGTGATTGGGTTTGGATGAAAGTGAGATTTCAAAGATATGAGAAACATCAGTGATTCAACCATGGCAAAAGATCCGAATTGTGATAAGTTTTTCTTGAACTTACCTCATGTTTATTTTGTTTAATTTCCGTCATTGGTATCAGAGCTATATATGGTTGAATTCTTGTGTTATTTGGCTTTGTTTAATGCATTAAAATATTTTTTTATGCCATTAAGTATGTAACCCGTATGATGAAAGTTTGATGGGTCTTTAATGGCAAATCTTGATATGCTTCATATTACACCATAAATTTTTAATAGAAGCATGCGTATACATAATAGAAATAATCTGAAAAGTTTCATAATGATTAAATTTGTATATTATGAGATATTTCTTGCCAAAGATATAATTATAAATTCGATTTTCAGTCTATATGTATTGAGTTTTGTTGTATAAAACTTATATTATTAGATTCTACTCATCAAGGGCTTTCCAACCATATATTATATGCGAAAATTGGCCTTAAAATGAATGAAATATGGTCGTTTGAAGTTAAGATCGAATTTAAGAATTAGTTGTTTGAAATTTTTGGGTTTATATTTCTTAAAAGATGGGCTGAATGTGGTTTAGATTATAAAGAAAAATTTATGCTATAACTAAGAAATCAAAATAATAAAAGTATTGAGGATTAGAGATCCGCTCTTGAGTTTTGGATAAATGAACAATTATTTATTTTTTTTTACCTTTTTTAAATGTCACTGTTGGAATCCATACACAAAGAAACTTTCAATGGGAAGATCTTATCAAATAGTTCATGCATTAAGGTAATCATGATATTATTTTACTATTTGTAAATTATCTCTTAACACCAATATTTATTAATGGGATTAAGTATTTCTGCACACCTTTGTCAACAAAAAATCAAGATTTCATGTTAGCAGTCAGTGTAGTAGAATCGTACATCAAGTTAAATGAACCCAAGTATTTTTTGTACCACTGTGATACAAAAATCAAGGATCGCCACTAAATAAGAAAGGTTTTAATGCTAATACTTATTTATGGGATTAAATATTTATGCACACCTTTGTCTACAACAAATCAAGGTTTCATATTAGGAGTCGGTGTAGTAGAACCAGATAAAAAGCTAAATGAACCTAAGTATTTATTGTATCATTGGTGATACATAAATTAAGAATTATCACAAAATAAAGAGGGTTTAATAAAAGATTACACACTTAAAAATTATGCACATTTATTATCGTTTATCTTCCTCCATCAAGAGGTTCATCCTTTCTCCTCAACTAAATAAAATTTACAAAGACCTAATGAAAGTAGAAAAGACTATAAATAAAAGAGAAACTAGAGAATACATTTCTATTACTTTTAGAAAACTTACATTACTACTAGAAAATTTAGCCTAAAGAAG